>VZTA01010775.1:275262-459783 GCA_013398855.1 Mohoua ochrocephala
TTTTTTTTTTTTTTTTGTGGGGGGAGTGGGGGGTGGTGCAGACTGCTGCCCAGGACACAAATCTAATAGACATGTCTTCCTGTGTGAAAGCCTGTTAGACTTCCTATATGTTTCTGTATGTAGCTGGTATGTTTGATGATGAAGTCAGTACTACTTGGATATTTTGGGTTAATTAAGCCCCTCAGACCATATCTACACTAATAAAGTAGGGTGTATGTGATGGGTCCCTGGTACAGACATCCAGCTGGCACAGAACAGCTTGCGTCCTTCTTAAAATCATGTACTCTGTGAGAGAGGGTGCCTGAGTGTAAATGGTCTCTTGGGAATGATCCCTGTCCTGTTAGGAGAATGTCATTTGGCCCAGACCAAAAGCACATGAGTGGCAGGGACAGCTGAGTTCTAGTGCAGAAGAGTGTTCCCTGGCAATGTTGAAATTGCTCGTACAGATGTATCTTCAGGGAGCCCAAGCTTGCAAGTGCCTATTCTTGAGTTCCAAGTAAAGACACAGTCTTCCCTCTTTTCTGTGGATGCTTTTGTGGGTTGTTTCATTAGTTTGTGGTTTTTTTGTTTTTCTCCCATACTCACTCTTAAACTGGTTTATTTTTTGTTCTGTTGCAAATTCTGACCCTCTATTTCATAAGGTCTCTATGATGCTTTCCATCAAATCTCCCTAATTCATTAGGACTAGGAGTGACAGCATGCTGTTCCTTCAGCCCACATATGGACAGCATCAGATGGACAACATCCTCTGTAATACCATCTGCCAGTAGAGAAGCTGAACCTTTAACTTCCAATCCTGGCTCTTTGCCCAAATGAAATAATCAAGTGTAGACTGCCCACCATGGTTTCTGTGAACCAACCGCTAGAGGGAGGCAGGAAAGACTTAGCTTATTTTGTTTTTACAGACTTTGTACTGTACAAAATTTTTTATACTTTAACAACCAGGTTTTGTAGTCCTTTTCCATAAACTAAGGCCAGTTTTTTTACAACCCTCACTTGCTGCATCCTTACTGGGACATTGGTTATGGGCTGTTCATCACAGACGCCGTCTCATGGCTTTGTTTTTATGGGGCATCTAGTAAACTGTCACCGTGTTTGCAGAATATATTGCATTTGAGCGTGGTATGAAATACTGGATTTTGGGGTTCATTTCAGCCAACAGTCTCCAACCATTCCTCCTCCATAGCTTTAAGCTCAGCAGAAGCAGGCAGTCAAACATTGCAATGGCATGTTATTTCATGTAAGGGGGGTTTTTTTCCTGCTTTCAAAACTAGAAATCCACTGCCAGCACTGGGAATTGATCAAACCGTAACATTTGTGTGCGACAACCTAATAGATGCTATAATGCCGTTAGCCTGGCTTACAGCATGGCAGCTAGACAGGCATATTAGCTGCATCCTTTTACATGCAGACCTTGCTGTTAAATCGTGTTTGGCTAATCTTCCCTTAGGGGAAATTGGATTTCAGCCCCTCTCCCAACCTCAAACCCCACTGTAAGATATAAAATTGGTTTTTAGAAGTCTCTTTTTCTCTGAGGAACTTTAATTGGCATAAGGTAGTTGCTCCTATAGAGAGACTATCGATTAGCATTTTTATTTTGCTATACGTTAAAGTGCACCGCTTTCAAAAGCGTTTCATGAGCTACCACGGCAATAAACCTTGCAATAAAAGGCTGGAATGGGGACTGACTTGGCTCACTTACTCTTGCTGGTCTCGTTGGGTTTATTTTTTTGTTTTTAAAACTGGCAAATGGCTGAAGCTGTTTTTCATCAGCCTTCTCACCATTCCTTGAGTGAAACCCGAGCTGGACATGGGAGTTGGTATCAAGCTCACAGCCAGATTTGCCTCTGGGGTGGAGGGACCCGGAGTTCAGGTAGCTTTGTCCAGTGCAGCATGTTCTTCAGTGCCTACCTCAGGGAAGAAAAGAGGCACCGCCTGTTCTTAGTCCTCCCCTCCTTCCCCAGCTGTGGAGTTGCTGACAGTACTGTGGCACCAACCCTGAGGAAGTGGGGCTAAGTCATTAGAGAAAATAGATCGAGGGGATTTTTCCCCACAAAAATATGCATGCGTCTTAACATCTCATTTGATTATTCCAGCATACTTTATTAGACTTCCTTAAAAAGTCTGTAATGAATTATTATATCTTTGAAAAGATGTTAAAATGCCTCTTTTCGTCCTCAACACCTATTTTCAGCATGAGTACCTTGGTGACCACTCTCAGGGCTTTGTTCCTTTGGGCTTTCTTTGTTCCCAGAAATTAAATAAGTTACAGTTTTAAATGTGAAAGTCCCTCAAGTTAAGTCTGTCTCCTGTCTGTGTCAAACTCAGTTTTTTCTTAGTTAATGGGTTACTGACAGCCTGAAGTCAGGAAGTTATATGCATTCTAGCTGCAGAGCATGTCCTGAATGCCTCGTTTTTTCAATTTATCTTTTGTCTCCCACTGCCTGTCGTATACTAAAAGCAAAAACAACATTTGGCCTCTTTCTGTTTGCCATCGCCAGTGAAAATAAAATTTAAATATGTAGATGGAAACTTGTTTATTCAATAAAGCAAATACTCAAGTTGCCAGAGCTTTGTAGCAGTAGAGTACATGAGTACTCAAGAGCAAAAAATGTTGAGTGAAAACAATTTAGTGATCCCAGTCCAATCTCATTACATTACTTATCATCAAAATCCAGGTCTTGGAGGCAAAATAATTTTGACCTAAGACAAAGCATTTGTGTATTTACTCTGTGATTTCTTTCATAGAAGTCATTGTGAGGGTACATTGCTTTGCCTGGATCTTGTGTTTAATGGTACTTTGCATCCATCTATGCCACTGAGACAGATTTAATTTTAGAGTGTTTCCGAAGTGCCTTTTCACCAATCAGACATTAGCTGTGCGAAATCACCATGAACTACTTTGCTTTCTCAGTGTGGCTCGGCTTTATCCTCAGTCAATAGACATCTTATCAATCCTTGTTCAAAGACATTCTCTTGCTTCCCCTGGGCTAGTGCTAGTGATAGATAAAAAGTCTGCAAGCTTGGGTTGTGATTTGTTAGTCCCAAGTTATTTGAGGCAAATGGATAATAAACAAATTTTAAAAGTCCACCCAGTTCATTAAAACTTGAAGCAGCCATTTGAAAGTGTGGTGGGTTTTCTGAGGGCTCTCAGCTTCACAGCATGGCCCATGATGATGCATGTGCAAACCAAAATGTAATATAAAGTACACTTCTTTCATCTTCACAAAGAGGTTTTATCATACAGCCTTAAAGACCTTTAGATCTTTCTACATCTGAAAGGGAGATCCAACATATCTTGGAATTTCTCAGTATAGATTCAGAACCCCTTTAGTGACTATTCCTTTGAATCTCTGGGTTAACTCTCATTTTTGTTTTCTATTAAAGTTTCTTCTTTTATTACCTTTATACTTACAAAGGTCATTAGAGGATTATCCCTAAACTTCAGAATGTGAGCAATTTCTGACAGCTCCTGCTATTTCCCTTCCTATGGTTAACTTGACTTTTCACTTGAACCAAAAAAATAATTCTTATCATTGCTTTATCTTGATTCTATAAATTTCCCTGAAGAACATCTTCAGTTTTCTTTGGTGTCAGTGTGACAGTCTTCCACCTCATATCAGACAAATGAAAGGTTTAGTAAGAACTATTTTTTCTTATTAAAATTAAGAACATTCTATGTCTTTGAATTAAGACTGTGGTTTTAGAAGTAAATCCATTGGTACTTCTATAGCAATTACCTGTTATTAGAAAAATCACTGTGTTTTTCACACATTGGTCTATGGGTACACGGGAAAAACATAAACAAAGCTTCTTTTTTAATGAACATAAGTACAAAATGGTCTACAATCAAAATATACTCTGTGAAAAACTAATTGTGATCTGTGCGTGTGCCCAAACAGCTTTCTCTCCCCATCCGCTAAGCTTTCAAGACAGCCATTAGTCTAAAATAAACATCCATTTCCAACTGGGAAAATTACAAAGAACTTCAGCGAAGGCTGGACCATCTGAGGATGCTCCAGTGTGAGAAGGCAAACGTGAAAGCATTTAAAACACAAAGAGCTTTTCTCTTGTGGGCCCACATGCAAAGGACTGGAGAGAAATGAACGTGTATCAGCACCGGTTATGAGCATTTACTGTCAGATTGCAGTGACAGGTAAAGTGCAAGCCAATGGTGAAATGTGGTACATCTGCCATCTGGTTTAGCCCATTCGCTTCCTAGAAATCCAAGTGCACTGTCACGGAGAGACTGTTCTGCTGCTGCTGCTGCTTTAGTTTGCCATTACTTTGGATGAAAAGCTCTTCAGGCAGACCTGTCCGATGTTACCAGCCCTGAATGCCTCTTGTAGGGCTTGGGATAATAATATGCCCCCAACCTGACAAAGGTTCCTGAAGCAGCAGAGGAGTGCTAGAATATTTCCTGCCTTAATTTGAAGAGTTTTGACTGTGAATTCCTCATCCTCATCCTCCTCGTCCTTCTCCTCCTCCTCCTCCTCCTTCCCTACCATCATTCTTACTTTGTTAGAACCCATCATGCCACCAGCTACAAACAGATTTGGAAGACATAGCTCTCAGATTACAGTTTCCATGTCGTTGGTCATCAAAGGAGGCTGGATGATTGTTGCAATAAAAGTCTCCAGAAATAGACTAATGGGGGCAGAATTCTGGAAGGCCCCAGTCTGTCGGGATACCAGAGGCTCAGGAATGCCAGTGGGATATAAGCAGATCACAAAGAAGTGATAGGAATTCAGCGTATAACACTGGAAATTCAGCTGAGTGAATAAATATGCTGTCTTTCTGCCAAATTATTTATGGTTCTTGAAAATAAGGGAGCATTTTACTGGAAAAATTACGTTATAAGGCATAGAGCTATTATAGTCCTACCTAATTGTGCAGGTGATCTCATTTATGATTATGAGAGGTGGAGAGAAAGCCTACACACACAGAGGTTTTATTTTTGTTTGGCTGAAAGAAGCAAGGCATATATGGGTATAAGTCTCGGAAGAAGATGTGCACAAAAATGTATGCATGATTTACAGGAATTATGTAAGTAAACTTGATAGCAATGCATGTGGTAGATGACTAAAGACCTAAGGGGTAGCTTGCATTTGCAAAATTATCTACTGATTCTTTGGACCCAGTTTTCACACTATGATGTGACCAGATTAACTGCCACCCTTGTGGAATTGATATCCTTAGAGGCAACTGGAGGGTTTTACTGTTCTGTGATTCTGCGATTCTCTCATCTCGTTAAACAAACATTCTATTTCATCAACCTGTGTTACACATAGAAAGTTAAAGGAGAGTAAAAATAGCTAAATTGAAACAGTGCTCTGATCTGTCTCCCTTATCATCGTGTCTTGTACTGTAGTGAGATCTGATTTTTAGAAAAAAAGTAGAAGAAATTCTTCAGGAGGCACTTGTAGGACCTTTCCTAGGCTTATATAGCTTATTGCTTTCATTTGAAATCTCCTTCTATTAATATTTCATAATTTCAGAGTAGAAAGAAATCCTTATGGCAGAAGGATGAGAATAACGGGATTTTCTCTTTGTTTACTTTTTATGCAAGGTAGCTGGAAAGGTAAGTAGGGTTTCTCTGGGAGTAGGGAGGATTTGATTGATTTTTTTTATAGAGGTTTTCTATGTTATTGTCATTTAAGCATGTTCACTTTCATCCAAAATCAGTTCATTTCATACTGAGAACTGAAAGAGATTTCTAAGACTTCTATAAAGTCTGAAACTTACACAATCAGTGGGTCTCACTGTTGTTCCACTGTTTTTTAATTTGATTAGCCCATATAAGCCAAAGTTTGCAAAGAGTTCCTGTTCTCGGAGACTGTAATTTTTCTCCCAATTATATTAAATACTTGGTGGATAGAGAAGAGAGGATTCTGCATTGCCTGATATGTTCCACTGAGGAAATCTCAGTGGAACATCTCAGCAGAATTAGGAAAGCCTCACTTCTAAGAGTCTTCTTGAAAACTGGAAAATGCAACCACAAGCCTCTGTCCCTAGAAATCCATCCTTGCATGCTCCCAGACCGACATTTCTTGGCTGGATGTCTAGTGGTCAAATGCTGCTCCCCCCTTCATTACACTGATATACTGAGTGAAGCGTTTGGCTTGTTGACTAATGAGCATAAAATACAATTAACTGCAAGGGTTCCAAGCAACCTTAGTTAAGGAAGAGCAGTGCAGCTTCTCGAAGTTAAGTATCTGCAGAGGAAATATTTTACCATTGTTTGGGCCATCAGATTTTTAGGTGGCAAACAGTTTGACAGGGCTGACACTGTGCATGGCCTCACACTTGCTGGCTGGAACACGTCCCTTCCCGCTCAGATCCCCACTCCTTAGACAAGGAGGCCAAGACACAAAGTTGTGGTGGCTTGCTGAGGTTCACAGAGCAGATCTGTCGCGCAGCTTTGAATCGCAGCGCTTGGTCTTGGCAGTCTGCTCCTCTTTTCTGAAATGAGAGTAACACATGCTCACACACACACACTCATTTAGATCGCAGTCCCTAATGTTGATTTACCAACAGGGTTTCAACTGCTCCTCACACTCTTCCCATACATGCTCTGTTTTTTCCCCCCACTCAGGACGGAGTAACTAGCATCACAGTCCTGCATCACACCCTAATAGCTCTGCAGGCATTCAGCTTGGCACGTGGGAGTTCTGCAGGGAATGTATGTTTGTGGAGGATTAGGGACTTGAAGTAGGTGGCACTTCATGATTTTACTGACCGAATGATTCAAGCTGCCTTTGCAAACTACCCATCAGGATCTTGCTGCATTTTTCTGGAGGCTGCATTAGTTTGAGTAATCTTGAATGTGGAATGAGTGCTCGTTATTCTGTCTCTGAAAATGTTTTCTCTGAGGTTTGATACCACAGTTTCTGCTGGTCTGTGATGCTAGTGTATTATGTTGTTACCACGTGCTTATGTTTTTATTCTAAAATGACAATAAATAAAAAATCTTCAGTGTAGAGAATGAGGACAAGTCAGACAAGCCTGCCTGCTAAATTACTTTCCAATCCTGTGGTGGTTTCTCTGTGATTGGATTAAAAGAGGTTGTCAGTGTATGCTCATCCTGTCCCCTGGCTAGGTATAAATAAAGGCTTGGCAGGTTCTAGTACAGCATCTTGTTTAACCTCTACAAGTACCAATATTTACTCAGAAATTTAAAACAATGCATTCAGCCTTCTCTTACTGGAGGGCAGCAGGAGTACAAAGTGGCCAGTCATGTCCATGGCATGTCAGCTCTCCCCATGGGCTTTCCCTTTCATTAGTCTTGCTGTCTCCTTTTGTTTGATGTAAGAACTGAATTATGAACTGCTCAGGAATTCCAGACCCATTACCACAGTCTGCTTTGCAGAGAGCTCTCTTTAAGGTATTCAGTGATTGCTTTCTCTTACATCCCAGACTGGAGCTAGAAATGAAACGTGTGCCATTCTGTGTTTTCCAGCAGTTGGGTATTGTAATAGCCACACTCACAGATCTGTGGAGTTGTGTCCATGCTTTCGTTATGCAAACCCTTTCCTCTGGTGCCTCTAACTTTTGCTGTTGCCGAGAGTGCAATGGATTTAATCACGTGTGTGGGTAAAACGACGTAGAAGAAAAAACGTGGAAATTCTGCATATTTAAAATAAATTGTTTATTAAATTCGAAATAAGAATGGTATTGCACTACATTTCCCTCACATTTTCTCATTTCAAAAAGGCATCCAAATTGTTACAAGAGCATGCCAAAAAGGGATCAAAATCCTTACAAGGATATGTGAATGAGATTGTTTTCTAAAAAGTGAGTTTTTACTTAAAGAGAAAAGAATGTTCACCTCTGAAATGGGCTTTATCAGGTGGCCTAGAAAGAAAATACACAACTTGAGGGAGCCACTGAGTATGCAGCAGCAAAAAAAGAGATTATAGTACCTCTGCACGGTCTAGATAGTGAAGCAGACCCTTCTGCCCATTACTTTGTTCCCTGAATCCCTATAGAGCCTTGCTTCCTCTTTTCACTGTGACACTTCTGCAATCCCTTTGCGCTGCTGTGGCTTCCTCCCAGCCTCAGTGTGTCTCATTGCTGCCCTCCAGCCCTGGCACTGCAATTCTCTCTGCTTGTGTTCATTTCCTTTTACCCTGACCATTCTCTGTCCCCCTGTCCCCAGAGGGGCTCAGGCATTAGCACAGCAATGCACCGGAGTCAGGCTCTGGGCTGCAGTTAGCAGTTCTGAGCTGGGCTGTAAGGACAGAGATCACAAGGGGCAGCTGGCACAGCAGGGCGTCACACATAGGACAGGTAATAGGAAAGAACAAAAAAATTGGTGCGTCTAAAATCTCACCTGTTTTGAAGACCTGGATTCCTTTTGGAAACGTGGATTCACACCCTCAAGCTCCACATTTAGACCTCTAATTCATGTATGACCAAGTAGAGGGGAGGTGGCAAGGAAGAACAGTCTGTTGGGTAGACACTTTGCCTGAAAAACAGGAAACCCAGACTCAGTCCCCTCCTCTGTGTTAGAGACTCACGTCTCCCACCTCTCAGGAGAGCAGCCAGCCTCAGTAGTCTCGGGGTGGACGCTCTTTCTTGATGTTAGATTGTTGTGCGTGGCAGTCGTGGAGCTAGAAGATCAAGTAGGAAGATCCACTGTGGCCCACTAAACCATCTCTGAGGGTGGGAGAGAGCCCCCTTTGGAGCTGTTGGACTTGTAGAAAACAGATGTTACAAGGAAGCTGCACCCTTAGGACCTCCCTCGTGGCAGAAGCAAACAGGAAAGTGGCACAGCAGGCAGCAAAGGAGAAAAGCACAGGGCTTGGTTCAAGTGCAGATCACAGGGGATCTCCTGGAGGAGTGAGACAAGAAGGGAAGAAATACAGAGATGTGGGACAGTGTATGGCTATGGGGAAGCAGCGGGCCCTTCAGCCAGGGGCCCTTCGCACTGGCCATCCAGGAACCATGCTTAAGGGTGCGTCCAGGCATCCTCCTCCTGCTGGTTCCCATTAATGGTTGTGACTGTGGTGCCATTTCCCTTTTTTACCCTCGCTAACGATCCGACCCCTCAGGGCATGCTGTGCTGTGTGCTGGATGTGCGCCCAGTTAAGTCCCCCTGTCATAAATCCGGCTGGCAGGACCGTCTGTGAGGAGTCTGGGTATCACTCTCCTGCTCTTTTATCTGAACTTCTTGGTGATATTCTCAGTATCTGTGCAAGAAAGATTTGATGGAAAGGCTAAGGCTATCATTCCTTGAAGATGAAACAGGCTCCTAGGTGACTGTCTGAGATCCTGTCAAACTGACAATTTTAAGGCTGCCAAGATTTACTTTAATTGTATATATTGTATAATTAATGTAACGTGAGATACGTGCATGTATTTAATAGTGCTAGGGTGTCTGGGGTCTTGTATAAGTTAATAGATAACCCAAAGTAATAAATAAAACAAACACATGAGCAGTTCTCATAAAGAGAACTGCTAAGCAGCACAAGGAGGGGGCTGCAGCTTTCAGCAAGCGCGGTTGGAAGAATCAGATTTTGTGAATTCCCTGATAAATATTTGGTTGTAGGGGTGAGTTAAAACATTCATAGTGATCTGTGATGCCCGACGCGATTTGCGGTCTACAGGTCTAAAGGAGACCCTTCTTTTATGTGTGGGCATCACTGCTGAAATTAGGGGAAGCACCTCTGCTGAGGATTTCGGAGGCAGAAAACTGGCACACTAGAGGTTGCCTCAAGCGTTGCCTTCTGGAACATATCGGCTGGAAATGAGATCAAAATGTCACATCTCTGTGTGATGGGGTTGTACTTTGGCTGCTTTCAGGTCCTGCCTCCTAGTACGGGTCTGGTACAAAGCTTGTTGAACAACTGCAGGCAATCTGAGAACAACTATAAATCAGTTTGGGAAATACAGCCTGATCTGCATACTTTCTGCTAAAGAGTTTTTTGTAGTTTGAACTTGTTAAGGTTCAAAATCTGTTAATAATATATAATACACAACTGAGATAAATAAATTAGTAAATTCACAGTATCGTTGCCTTTATTTCGCAGTGTGTCAATCATGCCCTGGCTTCTTCCAAGCTCTATTTCTAAATCAAATGCATGAAATACATGCCCAGCTCTCCTGGGGGAAAGCATTCACTTCAGATTTTACTGTTGCTAATGAAGAAACTGTCCTGGTCATACTGGCAAAGCGAAGGGCAAGAAAGTTTTACAGGTGCTGCTAGAGCCTTATAAAAGCCTGTGTGTTCCCCCACATTAAGACTGAATTAGGGAAGAATCAAAGGGAATTGTCACTATTGTAAAAAGCTGGTCTTAGGAAGCTGTGCAAAATTAAGATTCAGAAAGGATGGCTACTTCACAGCCACGAGCAAAGGTCCTTCAGCTAGACCTTCTAGCCTAAAGCAAATAGATGCAACTCTAGTGCCTCTAAACAAAAAAAAAACCTAAAAGAGCAAGTAAGCAAAACTATATTTAAAACCAAGGGAAGAGATTTACATGGGAGATGGGGTGTGGAAGGAGACCACAAGGCTGCAAAAGATCTTTGCTAAGGGTAACGGGAGGAGAAAAAAATAGATATCTCCTCTGAAATCTGCAGTGAGTCACCACAGGTCATGTTTTATGGGGATTTTATTGCATGCTTCATGTGTACCTTGTGGAATAAAACCATATGCATCTGATTAGATTACTTAGTACTGGGAGTGTAAGGTAAGAGCATAAATTGAATGCAATTATTTTCAAAGGAAATTATATTCCTGCTGTTTTCTGTCTGTCTGCTGTCTTCTATCTTTTTCTCTTTTATTGTCTCTTTTATCTTGGTTCTAAGATGGCTCTCACACCGTATCTACCTTGCAATCCCCTAGTTTGTATGGAGGCAATTCACAGCTCAGTGCACTGCCTGTCTCCCCTGATTGTTTACAACTGGTTTATTAACCAGGCTTTGTCTTGGACTATCTGTGCTTCATCGGGAGGGAGTGGGAGAGCACAGTTGTTCATTTTGCATTAAGCATGTGTGCTGATGTGGAAACATCCACCCATACCCCTCAGCGGAGATATCTGTGTTAAAATGAAACCAACTTTTATAGGAAAAAAATTAATTTATTACCAATGCAAGGTTATTACTTGGACCATATAACCCAGTGTAAGTATATGATATTGCCTTCACCTAAGAGTCCTGTATTCCTGATTAAAAATTGCCAGAGGGGAGTATATGCCTTGCAACCACTTATCTGCCCCGTTTTCAATTTCACCTGCTACAATATTCCATTTGAACTCTTTCTTAGAATTTTCCAGCTGAAGTGAAATATTTGACTTTCTCATTGGGCTTCAATTTTGGGGTGAGAGGGCAGGGGCTTGAGAAATTTCTTCCTTTTCCCTGCTGCCTTCCTGTTCCGTCCCCTAGAAATATGTTGCCATAAGTGCCTTTGGCAAAATAGTGATTAGCTATAATGAAGATCTGTCTGAGAGAGATTACTGCCTTTATGAGGTGGCATTTTTCAATGTGACTGTGCCTGCACCTTCCAGGCAGCTTGCTTTCTCTGGACACCATTATATTTATTTTGTTCCATAGTTCTAAGTACCTAGGCTCGGCTAGGTTGATTTATTCATATTGTTTAAGTAGACATAACACATAATATATTGAATCCCATGTTCTGTCATGATATATTATCATCCTTGCTATCTACCATAATGGATCCCTGTAATAACTATCCACTTGATCCCCAGATTCCCAAGAAGACATTGCAGCAAGATTGAAAAGCTGTTAAGAGGTGTATCTAGTCTGGTAATTTTTGGATCTCCCCTGGCTCCAGACATGTTTCCTGGGGTAAGATTCATCTCACCTCACTTCAGGCAGTCTACAGGGTGGATGTTAACATTTGAGGTATTTTATTAAGGCTCTTTATTCCATCCGTGGAGATCTAGACAAAAGCATTAAGGGATTTTGTGACAATTAGTCTGATCCACAAAATGCGAACTGCACATGGCTCCTTTGTCTCTGTTGACTACATCTCCTCCGTCTGTTGAGAGCCCGGCTTGAGATATCTACACCAAGTCAGATGGGTCACAGCCTACATGTCCTACTAAAATCTTGGCCTTTAACTCTACAGCTGTCTTACCATCAGTTCAGGATGCTTGTACTCAAAACCAGTGATTTACTACCTCCTTTACTTTGTTGCTGTGAGCAGCAAAATCATCTCACCTGCCCTTTCCAAGTATCACGTTCAACATGTGTGCCTTCTTCTTTGCAGTCTGGTTGAATTCACAGTCTTGCTGGTTTTTCTGCCCTTCCATGATACAGGCTTTCCAGGTCATTCTCACAGCCTGAGCTCTTTTCCTATCTCTCTTCATCTTATATCTCAGCCACTAAAGTGTCATATTCTTTGACTTGGACATGGCCAGCCTTGTTCCTTTCAGAGCTTTCACGAAGCTAACTGGAAAGACTGTGGACTTGTCATTAGGTTGCCCAACTTGATGAATCTCTCTGTATTGCCCTCACTAATTCTGCTTCATCAAATATGTCACCTGCATTCTCAGTAAAGGTCCTTAAAAGTCTGTCTTTCCTGTCTACCAGTTTTTGGTCACCGAAGAAACTACTGTGCTCAGATGTTACACATGAGACACCATCTCTTTTGTTTTCAACCCAGCACTGTCTTTTCTCATGTTGCTTCTTGCACCAGGAAACTAAACACCCCTAAGAGCACCACACAGTTGTCCTGCCAGTTCATCTGGAAATCTCTCCTCCTCCACGTTGAGCAGAGGCTCACAGGCAGCTCTAGATTTGTGCTTAGAAACAAGCTGCATTCCCATAGGGACACCTCCATGCCCGTGGCTAACGCACACATCCTTTGGGCTGCCTGTCCCCTTGGAAGAGTCCCATCATGGGCACTTCTCCCCTCAAGCCAGGCAGCCTTTTGGCCATATGCAGGGGTCCTTATCTGTGCTTCAATTTTAACTGAAGCTCTGTAGGACTCCATTACAAGGTTGGTGTTCATGTTTCCTGTTGCTTGAACAAACTTTATTCTGACTTACACTGCCCTTCTTAGTGCTCACCCATTCATTTTCTGAAGCAGCACTTCCCTCCCACACATGCTGCAAAAAATAAGGAGAAATAATTTACTTTTTCTTTTAAAACATGGCAACATGCAGGATTGACCACTTCTTCACCTCTTGAGAGTATCGCTTTGTTAACATCATTTTCAATAGAAGTCTTTATCTGTGCTTTTACAGGTCTAGCCTTTTGAACCCTCAGCAGTATGTTCTTGGACTTTATGATTTTAACCAGGTCCATTATTATCTAAATACTTGGGGAAGCAGGCAGGGGAGGGAAGAGAGAATGACAAGTGACTTCTTAAAGTGCTGTTCTCGGTAGCTCTTTACAGTATACATTAGGAACAGCGGGGAGAAGAGCTTTCATGGTAGATCTGAGCCTGTTAAAAAAAGAAGCTATGGTACATAGTCTCAAAAAAAAAAAAGGGGGAGGGTGGTTCATATCTGTCACCATCGGGCTTGGCATTTCGTGTTTGCATAGGGTGATCCTGTTGTGCGCAGTCTAGACGGAGCGGTGTCAGGTTTGCCCCTGCTGCTTTACAGTCGTGCTGGCTATAGTTTGCTCCTGAACAAAATCTCTTTAGGTGTTTTGGGATGCACAAGGCTTAAGATCTTTAAATGCTGCTCTCTAGAGTGTGTGTTCCTATTAATGGGCCCATAAAGAGCCCCTTATTTATTATTGTTTAATTATATGCAACCTGTTGCTCCGAAATAGCTGCACATAATTGCTATTTATTTCTGGGCTAGCTTCTCTGTGCATGTATTTAACACATACATTTTGGGTTTGGTGAATCCTGTGTTACTGATTGTACAAAGTGACTTTATTTTCCATTGTCTTTTCTCTAAATGTTCTTTTGATATTTAGAGTGTTAGTGATGATATTATTACATTGCTGCTAGCTGTTGAATGAATGATTGCTGTTGTATTCTGAATGTGCTGATGCTGAAAATCTGTGATATAAATAAACTTCCTCTGGTAACATCATTATAATAGCACAAGCAGCAGAAATTTATGGAAAGAACAGATTAAATGCTTAGACTTAAATTCTTCAGTGTTCAACTCCGCTTAAACTGCTGTGTCTGAATTTTGGGTTGCTGAATCAGGTGGAAAAAATCAAACTGACACATCGCTTGTCTGTGCATTTTTACTATGATATATTATGTTACTAAAAGAAAAAGCTCAAAACCTACCATTGATAATCCTGGCTAAAACTTGGAACATAAATTATTAAGATCTGTAGTTTCTTTTCAAAGTGGCCTGGGACTTAATTCATATATCACGGCAAAGAAATGTAACATCAATATGTGCTTATGCATTATAACATGAGACGTTTTTATGTATGTAATAAAGCATTCGCTATGTAACTGTTTCTCTAAGCAACCGATAGGAAGGTTGAGAAATTCACACAGTTAATCATATTTATTTAGCTAATTAACAGCTAATAGCATTAATCATAAAATGCATGAATATTTAAAAACTAATTTATTATTGAATATAAAAACTATTTTCAAACTTGCTTTCCAAACTATGTTTTGTTTATTTATATTGATAAAATCTCCCAAGATACTCAGTCTCAGTATTTCACGTACTCATCCTGTAAATTGAAAATGCAGGATGCAAAGTACTGCACCAGGAATTTACCAGAGATCCACACACCTCCACTAACCGTCTCCAATTACACTGTGTAATCACTCCTAGGCTAGGGAAATGAGACTCCCAAAGCCAGGGGTGCTTATCTCCGGATTGCTACCGTCACCTACATCTTGCGTGGAGCCTCAGGATTTCCCAGAAATGGGTTGAAAAGTAATATTATAATTATGCAGTAAGACTGGTGCACTGGTCCCCAACCTTTGCTGCCCCTTGGCAGCAATACTGAGCAAATAATATTGTACAGTGGGATCATAATTTCTCCCTGTCAGCCTTAAGTGTTAACTTCTTAATTCCCTGTGGCTCGGAGCAATGCTGTCCATTAACAACCTGTGGGGAATTAGTGAAAAAGCTGAAGACATCACCAACATCTGTGTTTCTAATTCAGTAGGTTTGTTCTCTTCTTTTCGATAACTTTTTTATTACAAGTTTAATAGTGCCCAGTGAGACTCACTAATAAATGAATGAGTGTTCATTTCCTGCACAGGTTTTGTCAAATTTGCCCTATTATCTCCCAAGTCCAGACTAAGAGTAATAGAGTGACAAGTCTCATAGAAAATTGAGTAGAGGGAGATGTGTCTCTCTGGGGGAAGAACAGGAAGACGTGCATAAAGGCAAAATTAAAGTATAAAATTGAAAAATAAAATAAAGTAGCATTTTACCTGTATTTGTCAAATGTTTATTTGTAACCATTTTTAAATTAATTGAAGTAAATGACTGTACTTGGCGGGTGTGCGAAAGATGAAATTATAACCATTCACAGAAAGCATTACAGCAGCACATTAGCAGGGCTGTGGGGTGGCTGTGTAGGAGGCGTTTTCATACCAAAACCTTTTTTTTTCTGAAGTTATTTATAATTGTTTCAGGAAAAAAACTACCTCCCTTCAGGACTTCAGCCTGTAAGAGTGGGTGCTTGCTTGCTTTATGGTGATGCATTTTCAAATGTGCCATGTTCCCTATGGCCATTTTAGAGTTATCATACTGTGGTACAACAGGTTTAGACTAGCTGAATTTTTTTCCTAACGATGTTGGTGTGGTTTGGGGTTCATTTTCAATGAGCTGCGCGTTAGTTTATTGCAGAAAGGAAAGCTTTCAGTCAGTAATTGAACTCCAAACTGACTTGGACCTTAATCCTGCAGTGATTTATGCAGCTATTTAATGTGTCCATAGAGCGGCCAGTGGGCATGGAATCTGTGCTTTATGGGACTGCCTTCCTTTGGAAATGGGAGATCTGCTGGTGACAATAACTTGAAGTGCTCACTTAAAGTGGGCTGCAAAGCGCACAATTAAACACATGTTTGAGTCTCATCATCCTAGGAGACTGTTTCCAAATATTCAGAAATTACCTGAGTTTAAATCTCATATAAATGCTGTTAAAGATGAAAAAAGTCAGTGTAAAAATAATGAAACTGTATATTTGTATGCACACGTACAGTTCAGTGTTGGATCATTTCACTCAAATTCTGAACATAAGTTACATTTCTCTTTTACGCATAAAAAAGGAAACTGCCGTTCAGCCATATTATGATCTAAGTTTATACTAATATATCACAATTTGTGTGCTCAAAATGGTCATTTTGGCTTGCAAGTATTCGCACATTTAAACTAATGTATAAAATCATATAGATAAAGCCTATAAAATTCTACATTATTGTAGTCCAATTAGATTATAAGAATTATGAGTTTCTTTTTAAAGAAAGTATATGTGCTTTTGTAAACTTATCTGGTTGCCTAGTTTAATAGAGAATAACATCCTTTTCTGTATTTTTGTGCTGGAGCAGTGACAAGAGGAAAGGGAAAGTTTTTCATCCATCCTATAGAATACCGTAAAGAGATTTTAAAGGAGAAATTTTAAATTATATAGAAAAGTTATAATTTTCTGTGAAGTCATATGGAACTCAGCACAAAGTGCTGATGACTTATTTTCATGTAAATTCTTCATCTTGATGTAATTCACATGGCATCAGCACTGATAAGTAATCAGACCTTTCTGATAAAACCTAAAGCACAGAAGAATAAATGAATGCCATACATTTAACTCTTGACTGTAAAGCCATAGTCTAACCTTGGTTTCAACTGTATAATCTGTAAAATATGCAAGAAACATGCAAGCCAGGGTGGCTGCGGTAAAGGTGAGCCTGGCAGTCGCTCACGGTGCTGTAGAGCACGGGATTGCTGCTGTGGGGCACGACCCACTGCAGCCACCCCAGACTGACTCTAAGACTGCTTAGCTCGTGCCTGGCACGCTGACCTCAGCCACGAGGCAGAGGTGTGTTTAGTACATAATTAAAGTTATGCATGCAAGTAGGCTTATGGACACCCTGCTCACTCAGAGCTGAGGATTCTTTGTTCAGGTCCCAAATGAATTTTGTTTGTGTGTGTATCAGTGTTCTCTGCTAGCCAGGGACAAAGACATATTAATACTTATTCAGTCTTTTGTAATATCCTTTGCAATCTTCAAATTAAGGTTCTGTGTAAGTATATTGTAGTGTTGTCGGCTGTTCGTGTTATTAATCCTGAAATAATAAAATGTGTATTAGATAGAATCAGGGCAGCTCAACAGTATATTGCAGGCTATAAGCTTTCATTAACAGCTACAAGAAATTTTTTGTTAACTCAATGTGTGTAGAGACAGGGAGGGAGAGAGCTGGAGGGAGTGTGATTTGGGTTTGATAAAGAGAGGATAAAACAGGAGTAGGATTTGGATTCTGGACAGCTCTGGCTGCTCTTCAGCTTTTTCCATCAGTTGTCTTCTGGCAATACATTGTGCTGCTTGCTCAAACATAATAATGGTCCTTTATAATGGTCTTTTAAACGTGTGTTTCACGGGCCAGGTAGGCTAATGTGCAAGGGCTTTTTATTTTCACTTTTTTTTTTGCGTTGTTCTCAGCAAACAGGTGAATGCGGAGTGCTACAGAATGCAGCAGCTTTGGAGGGTTTTTTTCCGCTGTGATTAAGGAATAGTTCATCTATAACCAGAGCAGATCTCAGTCACCAGGAGATTGCAGTGGCCAAAAGGGGTATTTAATCATCTGGCTAGGATCAAATCTGGAAAGAAAGGCCATTGTTACAGCTGCAGTCTGACTGCTGAGAAGAAGCAGCCAGAAGTGAACCGCCCGCTCCTACTTCCGTCCATCTGCTCCCTCCTTTCTCCATTTTTCTAAATATTTCTTTTGTGACACTTTAATTACGATCAGCAGAAGCACTTGATGGAAGCTCTTTGTTCTGACAGGTGTGGTGGGTCCCGCGGTTTCAGCACTCCTCTGTCTGGGAGTGGTGGGAGAAGCACTGCAGAAACAAGAGCGAGATGATAACGCACACTTGGAAGGACAGGCATGCGTTTATTTCCCAAATGCTTTTGGCTGGAGTGGCATGTGAAAGCCCGTTTCATGTGTTGATATGCAGTGCCTGGTGCTTTCATGTTCCTCAAAGGCATCTGATGCTGCTGAAGCATCATGTCAACTTGGCTGTCTTTGGGATCAGAAGGTTCAGCATCTCTTGGGCCTGCTGCATCTGCTGGTTCATTTGGCAAGAGAAGCAGTGGTTCATGGTAATGTCTTCCACCTCCCAAGTTAAGCAGAAGAATATATTAATTGTAGTTATGTGTTGTCATCTGTACACTCGGGAAACAATTAGGGAAAACTTCCTAACTTTCAGTGCAAGCTGAGCCTCGGGTGTTCAGTAATAAACCAGAAAACTGTGACTTTGGCTCTTGGATGTGTTGGAACCTTGCATGACTGCTGAGCTAAAAACGAAGCGATTCTTTCTCTCCTTCCTTAAGTCTGATCTTAACACTTTATTTCACAGTTTTCTGAATTTCAGGTTTCTGAAGTATCCCCAAAGTAGCATTGTTATGTGGCTTAATAGAGGCTTTTGTGTGGGATTATATACATTTGAGAAAAGGAATCAGCGGATTCTCATAAATGAATAGTGCTGCATTTCTTTAGCAACATTTCTCCTTGATCTGCACGTTTCATTTTTTGTCACCAGATTACAAAGGGAAATTGAGTCAAAAAAGTTGTAGCCATTGCTAGACAAGGAAACAGCATGTTGTTAGGGAGGGAAGGCGGAAGCTATGTATCTTGCGCTTTGGTTTGGCCCAGAGGAGGCCGCAGGGCTTGTGCCAGCCCCAGGTGCAGTGCAGAGCAGCACACGAGTGCCCTGGAGTGTGCGGTTAAGATGAGTTGAGCTCTGCCAGTTTAAGCAATCAATCAAACCAGTCTGCCTTCCTCATCAGTTAATGCAATGAATGAGATTCATAATGTACCGTGAAATGAGAAGCTTTTCTATGAAGGTTTAAAAACAGAAATGTGACTGCTTAGATAAATGCTATACAATTGCCTTCAGTTCCAAATCATATGCTATCAACTTCAATTAGGTTGAAAACTATCATAAAGATTTGACTGTTGCATCTGGGCAGTGTCTTAAATTGGGGTGTTGGTCATAGGTAAATACAATCTGACCACCGAAACGTGGAAGAAACAGTAGGAGACTTCACCGAGACATTGCCGCTAATGACAGTTCCTAAAGCTGCGAGGCTGTTTTACCAGCAATCCTGTAAATCAACTTCTCTGTCTTATTTTAGGCATTAGAAATTCTGTTATCACACCACTGTGGTTAAAATTCCCATTGCAAATGGCAATTGCATGTTGTAGGATGTCTCCGATGCCCCATCCGTGGTCCTGATGTTGCTTTAGTGCTAATGGCAATATAACTTTGTCAGTAATAACAAACGCAGTGGCTTATCTGAGCCTATCATTATAGTAGCCATATGCTTACTGGGAAAGTGCAGTATCCTATTTCACAGAAAGTTAAAGAATTATTGACAGTTCAAGTGACAGCATGGTATATAGGGAGATGCCATAGTGAAAAAGTTGTCGGATGGCTTAGACTTATTTTTTCCTGTCGAGTTTAAATTGTCAACACTCCTTGTAATAATAAAACTCTTTGCATGGAGAGGGCTATAATTTAATTTACTACTGTGAATATTGATTCCTGGATAGTACATTCTTTATCCTGCAGATGACCTAGATCCTTGGTTCCCTAAGGGTTTTGAATAATAACAGCAGCAAAATGGTCTGGATTACATAAGAGACTTGATGGAGATTAGTTACTTTCTCTGCTGACATTTTAATTTTATTCATTTAATTTCTTCCTCATATTCCGTGTCTTGCTTTGTAAGCTGGAAACCATTGTCAGTGGCTTGGTGTTGATGAGCACTGAGCATTTTAAACATCATTCTTCCCAGTCATATCAAAACTTATGTTCAAAGTAAACCAGAAAAGGCCACCTTCACTCGAGACGTGATTTCATTCCTCATAAACTGAAATAATGCTCATAGAGATGATTTACTCCAAGTCTCTGTAGTGGGAGGATGGTTGCCGTGTGCTCCTGACAACTTTCCCTTACAGTCGTCATGGTGAAGGGTTGCATCTTCTTTAGAAAGAGTGGGGAGTATTCCCACAATGCAGGGAAAACTGATGGAATTCCCCTTGGGATCCACAAAATCCCCTATTTCCTGCTCCTGCTGTTACAAGAAAGGATAAGAGCTACACAAGTGATATGAGATTCCTGAAAAGAATAGGGAAAGGCAGGAAACAAGGCCAGTGGAAGGAGGGAGAGAATGGGGGTGTGGGAGGAAATGTGAGAAGGGTCCATCAATTGCTTTCTGAATCCCCGGGTGAGGGTACAAATGGATCAAATATTCAGGTTTTTGAAGGCTCTGTAGCCGTAGCGGCCAGCGATCAGTCAGGGCATTGGAAGCCTAAGAGAATTATCAGGTCTCTCAAAATTCCCCATCTACCCATGGGAATGTGGCAGAGTTCTAAGTGGAAAACCCTGAACAGAGCACGACAAAGTAGCACAGTTTCAGCATAAAACAGGGGTTACTTCAGCAGGTTTTTTAGCCGTATTTCCTTTGCCCGGTTATTTTGAGCCACTCTAAGGCGATTAGAGCGGCTCGTTACTGACACTGAGGAGCTGAGAAGGCGAGTTGTGTTCCCTTTTCAGAAAACTGTCACTATCTCTGCGTGAGCTCAGATGGAATTGAATAAAAGTCTGTTTTGTGCTCAGAGTAGCAAGCGAGCCCTCTTTTTGCTTTTGGTGGCTGGGGGTTAATACAGTCAGCCGGGGGATCTAAAGCCCGTTTTCTCCATCTTGCAGCCGTCTGCTCTGCGAGCCGTACTGCAACAGGAGACACTCTGTATGTACATTAAAGACTATTTTCCCTGTCCTCTAAGCATTTCAGTGCTGCCCACCAAAGAAGCCTTTACCTAATTTAGTGACTGTTTTCTCCCTGAAACACTTTCCAGTCAAGGACCTGATTAAGTAATACTTTAAGCTTACAAAAATCTTTCCACCACCGTTATTAGAAAGAAGTAGGAAAATGTAATTGCCTGGACAGGATTTGTGATGGGCACATTTATTAGCATAGATTATTCCGTATCTATAATGGATACATAAAATTGCTTTCATATAAAAATAGAATTCTTAAAATGTTGTTAAGTCCCTGAAAGTTATGTTTTAATTTTATCTAAGATGAGACAATCTGACACTACAGCCGTGTATCTGTTATGGACATAGAGGGAGAAAATTACTGTCTGTGGGAAGTGATAAACCCTCTAAACCCATATCTGTCTGGCACCACCACTGAAATATGAGAAAGAAGTTCTTGAAATAATTCAAAGATATTTTTGTTGAAAATCAAATTTTAAAGTTTTAACAACAGCCTTTTAGGTCAGAAGGTTATGTGGTTTGTGCACCCCACACAAACCTGGTTTGGGTACCAGGAAAACCAGAGTACTTGGCCACAGGTTCAGCTTCCGAGTAGATAATTACCACAAGTATTCTTGGGAATAGTATAGACATTTAGGAAATGGTATAATGAAATCTGAAAAGAAATTCAGGATGGAACAGCCTGGTTCTTAGTCATAACCTCAGCCATTTGAAGCAGACGCAGATTGTATTTCATTCAACACAGTCACTGCTGTTCCTTATATATCTCCCACACTTCATGTTGCACAGTATGTTCCTACTGCACAATCTTCAGGCACAGAGAGAGAAAAACTAATAGTTTTTGGATAGGTGTGGTTTCTTAATTAAGCGTTGCATTTTAAGTCATCGAATATATTTAAATTTAGTCCTGGAAGTACTCGGTGTTATTATTAGGACTCAAAATCTAGGTCAGCCTCTCAGAAGATTCTGGGATGGGGGTATGTCAGCATGGGCAAAAGCATTAGCCATTCAAGCTCCATGTGAATATGCAGAGCTTCGTATGAATTTTTATTACATTAAAGAAAAGGGTTAAGGAAAAAGCCAGAAGGGTTTGGCGGAGGAAAAAAAAAATCTGCATTTGTAAGTAACAGGGTTTTGCAATTTAGCCCATGTGTTAATGGCAAAATGAGCCCTTAAAAGTATTCTTTTCTACAATACTTCATTTATGGCTACTGGTTAATAAGGCTACTCTGATTTCAATAGTTGCCTTAATTTAAAATGCTACCTTGATTTTCACAGGAATGGCTCTTACTCCATGAATAAATTATTACTTTGTCACTGTTTTTGTCAGCACTATTAACTATGGAATATATTCTGGCTGGTCATTTTAAGTGTCTTTCTTATCAGTATTGTGCCTGGCATTCATTATCCTCTTATCTCTCCTCCATTTCTCTCAGTAGAGAGGTAATGGATTGATTACTTTCACTGCTATATTGGTCAGGATGTACAACAAATTCTCTTCAGCTCTACAGCTCATTCATCATGGATATCCTTTAATCCCCCATCCCTGAGTTTAAACGTTTCATTCTCTTCATATATATTGGATATTATTAGCAAAGACTAGAATCCAAGCAGTGTATCTTTTATCACTCCTTTACTGTAAAACATAGTCACTGAAAATGTCTGTGTGGGGGGCTGTCTCTGTTATACTGCTCAGGGGGTGTTTCGGTGCCACAGAACCACTAATTCAGCAGCATTTGCATTTTCCGAAATACCGAATTCTGTGTTGCAACTGGAGAATTACTGAAAAGAAAAACCACAAAAAGGGTTCTTTGTGGTGTGGTGCTCCCCAGTGTGCTGCATATTCCTATGGGCAGTAACAGAATCTCTGCTAAATGGGTGCATATTTTTAATTTTTAAATGGTATTTGAAAATAAAGACCGTTTTCTTGTAAAAATTGTATGCTGTACATTGTACATTCATACTCTATGGAAAACTCTGTTAGAGCAGCTGAGTGGGCGTCACGGGGTTTCCTCACTGTAGCAAGTGGAGAACAGAGAGTAGGAGTGCTTTCCTTGGATTTTCTAAGAAACTTGTTCTTCCTGGTTAAACTGTCATTGCAGAAGAGTCCAGAAGGCATCAGCGTTTTGCTTGGCAGGACCGAGACAGTAGAAGAACAATAGGACAAACTGGAACTGAAAGTATACATAAAGACTCTTCTGGAGACAGGGGAAGAAGTGTTCCTTCTTGGGGTATATGAAGGGCACACAAAGTCTCTGTACTGCAGGGAGGTTCCCCAGAATGTAGCCATGTGTAAGAGGTAGCTCTGTGTCTCTAGCTGCTCATCCTCTGGGATGTACGTTTGCTGCTCTTGTCACTGGCACTGTTCCTGATACTGATGCTTATCAGTTTGGTCTGCACCCAGGCACTGACGTGAGGTTGTACCAGCACCTCCTGTGCTGAAGGGGCTTAACCTGCACTCTTTTGAAGGCATTGGCTTCATCCTGGGAACAGACAAATCTTGACTCCGGAACAAACAGAGGAAAGAAATACCCTAAATCTTCCCCAAAAGTATTAGTCAAATATGCGGAAAGGCACCAGTAACTACAAATTATCTAACTCCGAGAAGCAAACCCCAAAATCACTGATAGTCCTGTGACTCGGTCTCAGTCTCTTGTTAAAGTCAAGCCCTCCCCGAGTCTCTTGCTGATGAAGGCATCTTGCAGTACAGTGGGGTTCACAAATGGCCTGTCCAATGCTCTTCCCTCATATCCATGCCCTAGTCTCACTCTCCTCATCAATAAATATTAAAATCTTCTCAGAATTGTCCCAGATGATTTAAGACTGATAGAGAGCAGGGGAGAAATTTAAAAATTGATGGCCATATGGTGACCTGGAAGAGCAGCAAGTCCCTTCGAAGAGGGTGGTGGTATTCATGCATTTGTTTTTAAGCGGAAGAGACATGATATCAATAAATTAGAATGACAGGTCATCTGAAATGCTGACAATATTCAAGTTACGACGGCCATGATGCCTCTGGGTGGAGAAGAAGTAGGGAGGAAGGAGATCTAGGCTGTGATTCTAAGGACCTATATTTGAGCATGTATCTTACAATGCTGTAGCAGACTGCAGAGAATAGACCAAGCGCAACTGATCCAATGTTCAAAGATGTAAAGAGATGGAAATTTGTCTTTTTTATTTAAAGCAGAAATAGTGAAGCACCGAAGCATTTCCAGTAGTGTGTCTGCCCAAAATAAACCACAGGACCGCTGCATATTTTCCCTTGAGAAAAGGGAGAGAGTACTTGCTTATGATGGCAACACACTTCCTAACATGAGGTTTCGCAAGAAAAATATATCATGTAAAGATACTTTGCCTCCTCAGTTAAAATTAAAAAAAAAAAACCAAACTTGCTTATCATTATACCTATGTTCAGTCTCTGGGGAGGCAGTCCAGAAGGAAGATTGTATCGCTTCAGCTGGTACTGAAATCTCTGTAAGCAGCCCCTTACCTATTTGACATCTCCTCTTAGATGTCTTGTCAGAGTCTCTGCCTCTGACATCTCTTTTCGATGTCTTTTGTAGTTGCTTTAAATGGAACATGGCCAAAAATTAAGTTTTCATCCTTCCCTATGTCCCTTTTATTGTTATCAACAGTGCTATTATCATCTCCGTCTCTCAGCAGTCGGCATGTTCATAGTTACACTTCTGAATCTTTTACTTGCCAGAATTTGTCTGGTCGGATCAACAAGGTTTTTGTCACTGCTCTAGAAGTAATTAGGAAGGACAGATTTCTCAGCAAGAGAGAGGCACGCAAGCAAATCTAGACCTGTGTTAGGATCCGTGAAGGTTACTGCTTAAAGGGATAAGATTTTTAGTAGGGCAGTAGAGCCCAACAGAGGGGAAAAAAATATTTCTCTTTGTGCTGTTTTAATTTGCACTGAAGCTATTAATAGCCCAGGCTTTTCTCATTTCCTGTATTTTTCCCAGTGTGTTGTCCCTTTCTGCTTCTGCTCCCACCAGATTGAAAGAAAGAGTTATTTGTTGTCTTTAGAAATGTCATTTGTCCTGTATCACAGTATTTGATTTCCTGGCACCTTTTGCTCAGCTCCGTGGTTCACAGTGGGGATAATGTTGTGTCTCCGTGACCCCATCATATTATAGTACAACACTGAAATTCTTTCAGGTATGCAGGAGAGGGAGAACTGCTAAGAGTTCGATGTTGCACTCTCCCACAAAGAGCACTCTCTATTTCAGCCCATCATTTATTTAACATTTGACAGCCTCCAAAAGGAAGGGAGAGTTATCCATGCACTTAAATGCATCCTGGAAAGGTGAGATTCGGCCTGTATTACCGTCAGGCAATCTGCAGATCCACCTCATTTGACTAATTTCTGCTAGTATTTTAGTAATTTCAAAAACAACTCTTGCAGAAGTCCTACTTTCAGCCTGTCCTGTGTTTGAATGCGGGCTCCAGTATTCAGCCAGAAATCAATCATTCATTGTCTTTAGAGAAGGTTTCCCCCTGACTTTGCTCCTCTGGCCCTGGAACAGGGCTGATGCCATACTGTTTGGATTTGGGCAGGGACTTGGGACTGAGAGCAGAAGGGTTGGTGTCCGGGGAGCTGCAGCCTCAAAAGCAAAATTCCCAGTGAGTTTTTGGGTGCTCCATTCTCAGGTAGTGCTGATGCACACACTTTGTATGTTACACTAGAGCTCGTGTCCACCTGAGTCCTCAGGCAACTTGAATCTTGTCCTTGGCGATGACATTTCTGCTTGTCCTGGCTGAACTCAGTATCCTGTTTCTTTTATCTATCCCAAGATCACTTGAAGCTCAGCTGCCATTCTCTATTTCATATCTGGAGGGCACCTACCAATGTGATATTTCCAGCTGACTAGTGCAAAATAAGGTTCTTTTCTGCTTTTTGAGAGTCAGAAGCTTCTAAATTACCATCTCTTCCAAACTGCTACCTCTGCCATGGATCGCCTCTGTGACCTTACTTTATTTTAATAATTGCATCAGAAACATATTCAAGTAACTGTGTCAAGTTTGTCATAAGGACCCCGTGGTGCTGTTCTTAATATACTAAGACCATTATTGAGAGACTAAATATTTTTCTTCCATCTAACTCCTGTGCACCGATTTGAAGATTTTCATAATTTTACATGTTTCTGCTTTTGAGTTCTTGTGAGTGGTATGAGATTAATTATTAAAACCAAATGTGAATATAGCGTAATTTCAGATGTTTAGTAGCTGAAGAAGTAATAGCCCAATTTCATTGAAGATACACACGTTTCAAGAAAGTAGCTTAAAATATAAAATATTTCTTTATCGACATTTATATTAAAATATGGTATTTAATTTCTGTTTGTTTCAATTTCTACTAGAAATGCTAATTCAAATAAATTTGAGCTGAGAAAACAGTTTTGAAAACTAGCGGTTCAAAAGAGATCCGGAGCCATCACTGAATAGGATATGGGAGAATTAATGCCATCCTTCTTAGAGCAGGTCGAAATTGAAAGCCTGAATGAGTATTAGCACTATTCTTTAAAAACATGCAATACAATATTCATTAAGTTTTGATCAAATGTTTTACAAATGGAGGATGATTCAGATCTTTTTTATAAACTGATTTTATTGTAGGAGCGTTTTACTATTAGATGATTTGTCTTGCTAGGAAAATACTCTCCTCTTATTACATTCAGATTAGACTGAGACTTAGCTGAGGAGATTTTGAGATTTTGGTTTTTGGTTTCCTAGAGCTATCCAGGATAACTTTCCTCCTGGTTTCACGGGAACAAATGCTATATTGAGTGTTTGCCATGGGAAGTTTGAGAAGGCTATTATCAAACTCTGAAAAAAAAGATCCTGAACTTCTGCTTTATAATAACTTTTCAATACAGTATCAGAAAGATGCAAAAGATCTGCCTGGAGACTGACATTTAGCTATTGTGCTCTTTTAAATTAAATGACAGCTCATAAAGGCGTTCCAGGGCTAGGTGTAGAATCCTGTTATTTAAACATTGTCAAAGCTTGGGTTTAATTAACTCTAATTCAGTGTAGTTTCCCCATCCTTGCATACTCTTTCTGTCTTTCTTTCAGTCCCTCTCTGTCTTTTCTTTCTGCTGGCCTTGAAAGGCTTCAGAGCACCTGTCAGGGTTACAGTGGGATTTCAAATGACTTCATGCCAGTTGCTGGGTGGAAGGGAAAATTATGTCCTGGCAGAGCAGCAGCAAAGCATTTCATTGTCAGCTGGGAGATTCGGGTTGCAGGGTAAAGCTGGAGTGCTAAGTCCCAAGCTGGCTTGGGCTCTCAGTGTTCCAAATGATGTATGGTTGGTTTCTGAGGCAAACGGAGCCGCCCTGCTTTGCCGATCAAAAATGTGGAGGACGCATTTGGACTTTCAGAGCCAGAGTGAACAGGTCATTTGTCAACTTCACCATCAAATGAGGTGGCAGAAGTTGCCCTGTGCCTGTCCTAGAAACCACAGAATCATAGAATCGTTTGAGTTGGAAGGGACCTCAAAGATCATCTCCTTCCAACCTCCTGACATGGGCAGGGAACCTTCCGCTAGACCAGGTTGCTCAAAGCCCCATCCAGCCTGTCCTTGGACACTTCCAGGGATGGGGTGTCAGCAACCTCCCTGGGCAACCTGTGCCAGTAAATAATTTTACCAACCTCACCAACCTTCACAGTAAATAATTTCTTCCTAATATCCAATCTAAATCTATCCTCTTTCATCTTGAAGTCATTCTACTTGTCCTAAATGTCACAGGAAGGGCTGTGGTGCCAGCACAGCCTGCAGCTCTGGGATAGCAACATATTGAGGATCACAGCCCAACTGTGACAGAGATGAGTAGCAGCTCCTAAGAAAATCAGCCAGTAGCATGTATGAGGGGGGGTGAAAAAGACATCAAGGAGTGGGGTGGCACAAACACATAAGGAGATGAAAGTCTCGAGTTGCTTTTCGTTCAGTGCTCATTCAGATTATTATTTTTTGGCAGAAGTAGCTCAGATTGAAGACAACCATTCCTGAATGCCTTTAAAGAAATAAATGGCCTTCTATGCATACCTAGCTCTTGCCTCTCCTTGAAATGCGACTGCAGTTCCTCAGTCTCTATGGATATATGAATTATTAGTCTATTTCTCCAATGTGATTTTGGATGACAAATATTCCTAGGCCCTGAATGGCAATTTTGTAATGAAAGTTACACTAGAATAGGCCAGGAACCCAACAGTACCCATTAAGGATTGCTTTTATGTATCAAAAGCAGTCATCCAGCCTTTGGGTGATAACAGTTTTCCACCTCAGTTATGCCCATTTCAACAGCTTAGTTGTCTAAAATAAACCCTAAATTTCCTCCTCTTTTTATTTGAGTCCCATTTCCCTCTTTGCATTCAGTTCACATTCTTTTTCTTTCAGAGCTTTCAGAGCTTTTATGGCTTCAGAAGCCTCTTCAATTTCTCCCAGTGACTTCCCAAATAGTGAAAAGTCACCTGCTGATTTCCCCCAGACCAGGAGACCTCTTTTTGTCCTAATCAGCCGCCAGCATGTGCATGGTGTCCTTCATGCCAGTGGCTCCTGTCCCGGATGCTCCCTGGCCACTGGGAGCAATGGGGGCAGCCCTCAGCAATCTCTGCCTTTCAGTACGTGAGCGTCAACCCAGCTGGATCAAAGGAGTTGAAAAATGTGGACAGCTAATCAAAGCTCATCAGCTCCCCTTCCTTTGTACTTAGTAGTGAGAGATGGACAATCCTGGGGGAAACCCAGCTGTGCTGAAACAGATGTCTAAGGAAGCGAGAAGATTCCTCCACTGGAGCTGCCTGTTTCTGTCTGCAGAAGGAGCCTAGAGACCAAAATTAAGGCCAAATGCCTTTTACACAGCTAAATGTAGATTTGATAAATTTCAGCCCAAAATATGTACCCTCTGTAAAATATGCAAGTGTGTTTATCACGATTCAACTTTAATAAGCAGTATTTTGAGGAGGGCTCTCCTGTCCTCTACCTGAGGGACTGGTGAGGAAAGCAATCGCATCCTCAGCTGTCTGCTGCAGTGCTAACAGAGGTGGACTGAAACAACTGTCAAAGCTGACACATCAAAGATCTTTCTAGCTTTTCACAGCCTTGAGAAAAAACAACCCGCTCAGATGTTTTCCTTAATTTTTTTCCGTTTTCCACGAATAGCCCCCTTCTCATTTAAAAAAAAAAGAAAAAGTATTTTAATAAAGATAATGCCGTTATTTTTCCATCACTCAAGGATCAGTGTGATTCTTCTTATTAAAAATATTGATCCACATGGGATACCATTAATACTGGAAAATAAGACAGGCGTAACAATATGTATTGCCAGTGTATGTATAGTGTATATGTGAAGTTATAAACTTGAAAATGGGTCTACAAAATACACGTGAAATTGATAAAAGGGCAAAAGGTGTGTTACTTTCCAGTCTAGTAGAAATGAATAGGCATGTATAGAACATTGTTCTCCTTTGCTGGCTTTTAAGGCACAGAAAGCAGTTTGAGATGTAGTCTTGCTTTGGTGCCATTTTGATTCCTCCCACAGTAACGTCAGTGCCTTCCGCATGTGTGTGGATGTATGCATAATGTTTCTATAAAAGAAACTTAGTTCATTTCTGGTTAAAAATGTTTTGTTGTGTTGCTACTATTCATGCAAACTTTAAATTTTCTATAGCTTCATGAAAAAAATGCATTTAAGGTTTATTGGGTAAGTTTCCACCCAGTCAGTCATGGCCAATGTTTTGGGCCGTGTGTGGTGCTTGGCTTTAGGTGCCAGAAAGGTGACTTAGTGCGGTTGAGTTCAAGGACACTGAAGATAATGGGTCAAACTGTGCTGTACTGTGCCATGAGGCCTTTGTTGTTACAGGTCCTAGTGCGGGCTAGTTACCCCTGTGATCTATTAGGAATGCTGGAAGTCATTCCCAGAGGGATGAGTTGTAAGCTCGAGCACAGCCCCACCAGACCAGCCTGAGTTCGGCCCTGAGCTATCAGTGCCCACACACCACCACGCTCTGTTGGGCTGTGGTTCTGGCATGCCCTGGCTCCTTTGGAAATCCAGTGCTGCTGCCCTGCGCTCCCTTCTGAGGTCTGGAGGTACCCTATGAGGTGATAGAGGTGATACAGGTCTGTAGGGTACCCCATGACGTGATACAGGCACGAGCTCCGGGGCTGAGTACCCTCGAGCATCGCATCATTCAGAGTACGAACCGCATCCATCTCGGAGGAGGTGAGGGGGCAGTTTGTTTTGTGAACTCAGTGCTTTGATTAATCTATTCAAATATTAACATGCCTGGTGAGGTAGACCAAAATATCCTCTGGATTTATAAATATTCATATACTAACATCTGCCACATCTGCATAGTTATAACTCTGTTTTCATGGGAGGAAAAGCGTCTCTTTGAGGAAGGTCCAAAGTAGCAGAGGGTTTCTCTTGTCATACCTGTCACTTAGCAAGTTGTGTAACTTTTAAAGATCTCTTACATTTGCATTATTTTAGAGTTTGCCTGGTCTACAAGGATTTAACTCCAAAATAACTGCTATCAGTGTTCCTGGATCACTTTTACTGTGTGTATGTGAGGTAGTATATGTTTTTCACAACATAAAACAGCTTCTTTGATCATTTGCAGGCTGATTTCTGCCACTGGCACAGTGCTGAAACAGCCATGCTTTGCACAGTTAATAGAGTCAGATTTTCCTCATAGTCTTGACCTCTACCTTTGGCACCTAAAAACATGCCTTCCATTTTTTATGGCTTGGCACAAGCCCTCAAAACTCCGTGTCCTTTTTTTTTTTCTTTTTTTTTCTTTTTATTTTCTTGCTTTACAGTTTTACTTTATTTATAGTTATTCTGCTCCAAGATGTCTTTTCACTAGGTTTAGTCTTGTCTTTGTTCATCTGAATTTTGCCTCTAAGTCTACTTGGCCTTCTTCTTCCAAGAAGAAAAAAAAATAACTCAAAAATATAATCAGCAACCTTGTTTGTCAGTAGATTCCATACAAGTCTACAGCAGCTGGCTTGCTAGTTATTTAAAAAAAATTACTTTTTTTTAAAGTTCGGTATACTGGAAATCCTTGTTGTTTTCTAATTTTTTGGCATAGGGAAGGCATTGTTTCAGTGTACCACCAAATAAGTGGGTGCACAGCAACCATATTCTCGTTTTGCTTTCAAAAAGAACTTGAAAAGATTGTTTCTCAAGTAGATTCAAACTGAGTCATTTATTGAATGTCTCTTTCTCCTTCCAGAACTCTGATCAATACTGCAAAGTTGTTTTTAAGGAGTTATATTAATTTTCTCATTTATAGAATGAATACTAAGGACCACAAAAGAATGGGTTGGGCTCTTTCTTGGGTCCATCAACTACAGAGGAAGAAAAACATAAGAATAACTAGAGTTTGCACTTCCAAAGTTCCAAAGTTCTGAACTTTGACTTCTTTTACTTGAACCAGTATTAAAGATTGGTGTGAAAATGATGTAAAATTTGTGTGATTAAGACAAGAATGGTACAGTCCCCTACAAAAGGGGATGTCTTGCTTTTATGTGAAGTTGTCATTGCAGACTATTCCCTGGAGAACAAGCAGAGATTTGAAGCTCTGATGAATGGCTGTTTTACAGAGTAGGTTCTTGTCTTCCTGCTCTGTCTTTTTAACCTTTGGCGTTACTTTGGTTAGTCAAAAGCAGTCTGACGCTATTATTTCAAGAGAAATCATTGTTTGTCTTTATGACAAATTACAGATAGGTTAAATTTTCAAGAGTTGTTAAGTCCCGGGCTCAGAAGTTATTTAGGCATTTTGAAAAAAATTAATCTACATTTTCTGGGGTTTTGTTGGGTTTTTTTTATTTCTTAGCATTCTTGCAGACAAGGACCCCAGAGCTGCTGCTTCACCTTCAGTTTTATTTTACATTTACGGCGTTATGAATCTTTAAAAATAAGTTGCAGCCTACCCAAATTACACTTCAGTTGAACAATTTGGTGTCCTTAGGAATGCACTGAATTATCTTAATCACATTCTCAATGACACATTACTACCTTTAAAAATTATTGCTAGGAGAAAATCACAAGTGTTCAAGAAGGAGCTGAAGAATAAAAGTGTAGCAGTTAAAGGAAAAAAGGAAAACTAAACAAAAGCCAAGACATAAGCTGACTAGAAAATTAACATTAAAAATCAGGAAATCAAGAAACAGTGTTTCTTTGGTGCTATTGCAAGTGTGTGTCTCTGTAATTATTATAGTGTACAGCCACGGGGACCAAATTCTGCTCTCAGCTGAACAGGTGTGTGTTGGTTAGAGCTGGGAAATACTCAGTGTCACTTAAAAGGGCTTTGTGTCAGTTTAACTCCACGAGACACTGCACAGCCACACAGCTAAAGCAAGCTCCGATTATGGCTAAGTAGGTACGGCCCGATGGAGTACTGACAGTGTCTTCAGTGAGATAAATTGTCCTTGAAACTATTTTTTCCTGTAAAATGCCATTTCAATCAGTTTTTTCCAAACCACACTAATTAGAAAAGTCATTTAACCATCATTAACAAGGTACATATTTCCAGAATTTGTTATGAGAGATGATGTTGTTTCAAAATGTATTTTATATTTGTTATCCAGTTTAATGAAATTTAAATAGCAAGTTGATATGATAGTTCATTAAGATGTAAAATGGTCAAATACACTATTTTCATTTTAGAATGTCATGCTTTTAATTATGTTGTTGCTATTTAGTACCATGAAAACGTCCTATTTTCTAGGTCAGTGTTTCATATTTGTGTTATGATTAAAACAGTTTGACATTTTGAATAAAAATATACTAATTCGTTGTATTAATTAAAAATAATGACCTAGAAAAACGTTTCCAAACTAACCTAAAGACGTCAGCACAGTGAGATGCGACAGTTGTGCCATATTGTCACTGTTAATGACATTTTCTACAGCAAAGTGAAAATGTACATACAAATGAAAAAAAAAATGGAAATTAGGAACTATTTTCATTTTTAAAACTCTGTCCATGAAATCTTCAGTCCACTGAAAGGGTCACAGGTACTTGGAAAGACAAAACCAGCTTTTGAAATATTGACATTTCATGTGAAACATAAAGGGCAGCTTTTGCACAGGTAGATGTTTGTTCTTCTTCAATACAGTTTGGCCTTCTGCTGTCAGAGCGGAGAGGGCAAGTACACGAGAGGTGAAATCACAAAGCCCTTGAAGTTTAGCTGTAGATTTTTAATGAGTTTGTTCCCAGGGTTGTTACTTTGTACACATAAACTGCTATTGCCATATACTTAATTATAAGTACCACCATTTTCATTATATATGTGTGTGTATGTGTGTATGTGTGTGTGTGTGTGTGACTTTTTACGGTTTGGAGATATGAGAAAGAAATGAATGAAATTATAATAATTACCTCTCCTGAAACTGGTTCAGACACACAGCACACGCTGATTAAAGACACCAGATTCTACTCTGTGTCATAGGGCAAAATATCATTGAAGACAAAGTAAATGATCACTAACTGTTTTGTTCCTGAGGAATGCAAAATAAAAATTGGAAAGGCCACTGACAATAAATGGTGGTCATTTCATTTCCAATTCTGTCCGTTCCTTTTTGGAGCTTTCATCGCTGAGTTTAAGGCTGCCCTTTGTGAGGACCTCAGAGGTTGCCCTCCTCTGACTTGGTTGTAAGTCCTGGTTTTGTGTGTCACAGATCAGTGAAGTAGCTTATGGATGAACATCTATCAATTCCTATCAAGAATCTTCTATCCAAATTAAATCCTTTTATTTTCTGTTTGCCTAAAGCTGTAACATGTCCCCCCTCCAGAATCCTCGTGGTTTCAACAGTTTTCAAAGATACCTCCCAACCCTCCACATTTCTTACATTTCACTATCTTTAATGCCCAGATTCAAAAGTGGAAACAGTTAATGCTTTCCTGTGTGTGTGGCTTTTCAAATCAGTGCAAGTGGCTTTATGGACCCCTGCAAACCTGCAGTTGGGCAGCTCTTGTTCTAGATATTTCGGTCATTAGCAAGAGAAGCTGCAAGTACCTTAAATTATAATAGATCTTTGATTTCCCACTAGGACATCTAGAGAAGAAATTCACTTCAATTCTTTTGTGAAACTTTACAACTTTGTCTTCCCAGTGCGGGCTGGAGCCCTGGTGAGGCTGTCATTTGAACTGGAGCTGTGTTGCAGCCTCTTTTGTTCTCTGCTCGCCTCAGATGCCGGCTCGCTGCCTGCTGGCGTGCCGGAGCGAGCGGGATGACTTGTGGTGACAGCTGTAAAGTTGCGGATGGGAGCAGAGAGAGGAAAAAAGCCCTTGTTCAGTTAGGAGGGGTTTTATATCTCTCTGTTGCCATAACTACACAGAAGGAGAAAAACATGCTTCTTTCATGCTTGTCTAGATTCAAAATTGCCTGTTGTCATCCTTTCATAGGTTCAGCACCTTTGCGGGTTGGTTGTAGTAGCATTTTCGGATTATGAAATGATTGTGAAATTTGTATATTGCCTTCACAGTTGAAATTTTGACTTAATCACCATGTTTTCTGAGGTGTTCCTTTGTTTTCGTTTGTACTTGAAATGTTTTAGCCAAGTCTTATCAACCATCTTCATTATGTGAAAGCCATTCAGCTCTCAAATAGTCTTTATAAGCTTGCTTAATTCTTAGAGAGCCCATAAATTTTAATACTCATTAAATAAATCTTTGTCCTTTAATCTCAACAGACTTCTTAAAAGTGTCTCTTTTTTTTTTTTTTCTTTTTTTTAATTCTGAGTTTGGTAAGGCAGCTACTTAAGCACATCCTGATAACTTAATTCTCTATGAATAGAAACAACATTTGCAGTTAAATGGTTTCTTACATTATCAGCTAGTTATGGCTCATGTTCTCTTGCCATACTGTACAAACCCCCTGCTCAGGCAGCATGGATACTGGGAAGTGACTTTACTAGGATTTATACCAAAAAACTTAGTAATAACGGAAATACCTCCAAAAAGTTTGCTTAAAAATAAAGGTTTAAAAATCAACTATTACAGGGCAACATGAGTTAGGCAGAAATGAGAAGGAAGTTTTACAAAATGTTTCCTAAACAGCTACAACACTGTTAGACTTTTAAAACTTTACAGGGCTTAAAAATGTAGGAAAAAACCCCAAACAATTATAAAGTCTTTCACATCTTCAGGACAGATAGAATCTGGAGATTTGAAATTATTTTAAGTAGGAAGATGTTCAAAGGAAATCTTGACACAAATTATGGCTTTTTAAACGTAAAATACCATGTTCTTAAAGCTCAGGGGGCCCAAAAAATAGCTTATTTATCATTTTTTCCAAACCTGTAGTCATTTGTGATTCTTAGGTAAGTTAACAGCCCTGTATTTAACTACCACAATAACTTCTGTAATCATGAATAGGCATGACTGCAGCCCCCCACACCTGCTGAAGCTGCAGAGCAGGGAACCAGTTGCTAAAGTGGAATTGTTGGGTTGCAGAATACCCCAGGGAGGGGCCTACATTTGACAGAGTCTTTTCTTTTCTCTTTTATTTTTTTTTTTTTTAATTTTGCAGTATTTGATTACGCTTATCTGTTCTGATAGTGTAATGAATCACTAAGGCTCATCGTGGGGACACAGTCCCTACCAGAAAAACAGTTCTCTATGATATGAAATGTCCACTGGACCAAGAAATGCTGTCACAACCATTTAACCCAGTGCATAACACATGCCTGGTACTAAACCATCCATGGAGTACACAGGCCTAAATACTGAGATTTAATACTTTGTTATTTATAGATGATGTATAATATCTTCTGCAAGGGTGAGATTTCAGTGCCCAAGATATGAGTTGGTTTTATTTGCTTTCATTAGGCATCATGTATGCAGTCTGTGAAAGCTAGAAAATATGTGCATTACCACTGGCCAGTAAAATGTATTTATTTCAAAGAATTGTGTTGATTACACTTACATACATTTTATGAAAAACCTAAGCCCTGCCCCTGTTGAAGCTGGGCAGCACTGCTTTGTTTACAATGGGCAGAGGAGCAGCCTCGTTCTTGCTAATTAATGTATGTTAAGTGCTTTGAAGTCTTTGATTGTCAGGTGTTACCCCTTAGAGTTGTGCTGTTTGGGGTTTTTTTTTTTGCTCTAATAGATGCATTTTACTCTGGATACATCACTGATTTATTTTCAGAAACCTGTCTTTTTATATTTTCTTCTTTTGGAGGACAAGTGTTTTGTTTGCCGGCTGGTGGTGCAGATGTGCCTGTGGCTGCTGTTAGCACACAACTGGCACCGAAACCGGCCAGTGTTTCACTGGTGCTGCGGGGTCAAGCGCCTGTTGGTGATCACACCGTCACTTTCACAGATGGGTGCTGCTTGTTCAAAGCCTCCAGAACTCAGAAACGTTTAGCTAATGCCTTGCACTACATTAAGAGATCCAAAAGGTCCAAAAGCTATCTCCTAGTCTTCTGCTACAAGCAATTAGGATAATACTGAATCCATCCCAGACCACGTAGTGGTAAATATTTTAGTCTTCCCGTAAGCGTGGATTGATATTCAGGGCTGCCTGCTGGTAAATAAAACAATCAGAACTAAATTTCCCTTTGAATCTGGGCTATTCTGCATTTCCAGTGCTCACAGATTTTTTTTTCCCCTTTCCTTTCTGCCTGTCTCTCTCATTTTGTCTCCAGAGAAAATTATTGTCTGCCTGTAAATCAAGTTACAGTGCTAACTGACACAGTGGCATGTTATATGTGGAGAGGGGACCAGACTGGCAGTTTGCTGGGATCTCCTGGGCTTTGTTTGCCTTGGCCAATATAGAACAGGCTGCAGCCAACTTTGTATTTAATCAGGGGTGAATCCTGAAAAAAACCCAGCAGATCCTGATATAGGAAGCTACATCTTTATCTCACCATCTCAGTGGGTATTTTTATGCTGGGTCCTTTGGTCTTGCTGCCTGTCCTTACATGGATCACAGTGTGTGTTGGAAAATGAAAGAGATCAAATTGTCACTGTATTCTTTTCTTATTCTTTGCGTCCATATGTGTAATATAAATGCAGTTCATTTTCAAACCCGGTCACATATGCTCACTGTGCATTTGTAACCCTGTTTGATTATAAATTAGCAGGCATGGATACCATTGAAGACTTTACCTCATAAATCAAAGCAGCAAAGGCATTCTAGCCCCCAGACTCCCTTTTTTATTATTTTAATGCATAACTGTGGTACAAAAATCTCTCTAAAGTTGCATTTAAAGCATTTTTTTTCTAGAGATTAAGGGTGTAGTTAGTCTCTGAATATAATCAGAAAATATGTTGAAATAGTTCTGTGGCCTAATACAGGGAAATATCAACTCTGTAATGTGTCAAGGCAGCCTTGAGGTACCTCCTAATGTCAGTTCCAGTGATGATAATAGCCTGAAAATTAGTTTCAAAACATGACAGAGTGACTTCCCTGAGATTTTAGTATATTTAGAAAGGTTCCATTTACACATAGAGTTGCAGTTGTCTTCCTCAAGTGAGTAATCACCACAGCTGACTTTGTTGACCCTTTCTCATCATAAGGTGAGAAGAATTTGTCTATGTGAATAACAAAAAAATATTTAGCACAACAGGGCATCTCATTGCCACCAATCCTTTGAGTAGAATTATCATATACAGCCACATACGTGTTGTTCAGCAGGGTTTAAAAATATTTTCCAACTCTCCAGCATCTGTTACTGTTTTCTTTAGCAGCACAGGTGTCTAACAGTGTCGACACGACGAAGATCTAGACAGGTTGGTCTGCACTACAAAGTCCTACTGCCGTGGCTGTATCAGCTTGGAGTATGACAACTTCACACCTTGCATTTAACATTGCTGTGCTGACAAAACCCAGCAGAAGATGACTCTCGTTGCCTTTTGTTCAGGGGCTGGTGTAGCTGTGCCAGCAGTGATACCTCTCCATCAGCATATGCTCCATCTTCACCGGGGTGTGTAGCTGGGTAGCACAGGCTCGGCAGAGCACGGCCTCGCAGTGCTCCTGCAGTCAGTACGGAGCTTTTCTCAGTTCATTTTATCTGGCTTAAGGGCTTAGGAAAGCAAAATATGCAGGAGGTAGCCAGAACCAGTCAAGCATTTTCACGTGCCTTTGGTGCGGGATGGCGTCCTGTGGAAACTCCCTAACGAGTGGAGACGGTGAGAGGAGGACTGGGCACACCAGTACCATGCAGACAGTATTTTGCACCTCCGTCCCAAGCCCTGAGCAGCCTTGGTTCTTCGCAGTACAGTACAGAGTGAGAGTGCTTCACCATTTGTCTGCCTCCCCCATCTCTCCAATAAAGGATCCTTGCACAGGCAGTCCCCGCTTTCTTACACCCCCTTCTCCTTCTGCTTTTGATAAAGAAGTTTAACTAAAATTGAGATCCAATAAGAAAAAAAAGGTGAAAGTATTTATCTGCAACCGATTAGTTCTCACCTTCCGCAAAAAAGAAATTACTGTCTGATCCCAACTAATTATTTAATCTCCCTTGGTAATCCCTGGGGAGAGACAGTACATCCTGCCTGTCTAAGCACACAGAACAGGTTGGGTTGTGCCTGAGACAGGCTCTGTCTCTATTCAACTGCAGAGACAGTCCAGGTAACTGGATGTATAATCCAGTTATAATCCTTCAGGGTCCAGGAAGGAAACCGAAGATCACAGGGTAGTGTTGGGTATTACGAAAAAGGTTCTTCACCCAGAGGGTGGTTGGACACTGGAACAGGCTCCCCAGGGCAGTGGTCACAGCACCAAGCCTGACAGAGCTCAAGTGTTCGGGCAATGCTGTCAGGCACATGGTGTGATTCTTGGGGCTGTCCTGTGCAGGGCTGGGAGTTGGACTCGATGACCTTTGTGGGTCCCTTCCTCAGGCTGTTCTATAATCTGAGACATCCTCGTCTGTTAATGAATCTCACCAGGCTTCACTCATTTCCCTTTGCCTTTCAGGCCAAAAGAGATTAAAAGACCTATTTCTTATCCTCAGTCCCAAGCAGAAAGCTGTTCTCCAGAGGTGTGTGCTTGTCTTCACACCACATGGAATTGGCTGTAGCTGATTTTTGTATTTGTCGACTGGGAAATAACTAACCCCCATCCTGAACGTCATGGGAGGCCCTAAGTGATGGATGATGTTCATCCTGGTCTGCCAGGTCAGGGTGTCTGGAGGAGTGGAGAACAGCATCGGCCACTGCAGTGCCGAGTGTGTCTGCTTAACTTCGTCAGCCTGGCCTAATGAGGCAGCTGGACATGGAGTTGTTACTTCTCTGCAGCTGCTTCAAGCCACATATCAACAGCACAAGGGGACATTCAGCAGGTTCTTAGGGCACTCTCCAGGCTTGGGGGTTCTCTGTGTGTCTGTGGATGTTGTGATGAGGAGAAGGAGAGACTTGTCAAAGTGGCAAAAAATCCTGAGTTCTTGTGTGGTTCACGCAGGAAGGGCTCACCACGGTAAACTCCTTCCTGTCACTCGTAGCTCCAGTTTGACTCCTGGATCTTCTGCCTCATGGTTTAGTTTCTTGTATCTACACATACTCTACCACTATCAAAATAGGCAAGTGTGGGCAGTGCTGGCACTTAATGGTTAAAATTATTGTTTTGCATAACTAGAGCATAACCTTGGGAATTAATCTCCACACCTGTTAAGGGAAGAAGGTAATTGGATTTTCCTCCTAGTAACTTTTCTTGGCTTTCCCACATTTTCTGTCCCAGTCATGAAAGCATGAACCTGTGTGAGCAAGCACTAGTCTCTTGCACGTTCCTCATGAGAATAATTAGTGATATTTCATCAGTTACCCTTTGCAGTTTTATAAGAGGTTAGTTTTCCCAAGTAAATTTTTTAAAAAGCCGTTTGCAAAAATCGTTCTTCCATATTTTATGGTTCATTATATTTTAGCTCTTGCTGCCCCCTTTTAAAGCTTTATCTATTAGATTTTAAGTAAAGAGTTCTTTATTAAAACTGGAAAGAAACCTGAGAGCTTCCATTGTGCCAGGGGAATGTGCATTAGAGAGGGTCTTTAAGTATCCAGTTTCCACTGTGCTTAAAATACAGAATAAATAAACTTTGGGAATAAGTTCCTTGTTCATTTTTATTTCTGATCGTAAGTAATTTTAAAAATACCTCACTGTATAATTTCTTTTCCCTTTACTTGATCTACACTATTACACAGTTGTGCTTGGTCCTGTATTTGATCCAAGGCTTGTGGGCTCTTTAGTTTAATTTGTAATTTGTCCATTAATTAAGAGGGAGAAAAGGTGGTGTGATGGCTGGAGCTGGGGACCAAGAATCAAAGCTTCTGAGTTCTTCCTGGCTCTGTTTCTGACCTGAGGAAAGTCACTTACACCTTCTGACCTATATTGTCTCTGGGACTCTCAATATAATTATATTAAATGCCCCCAAGCAATGATACCAAGGCCGATAATGGCAAGACAGAAAGGGGCTGCCTTTCACAAGCTCCATGGAGATGTTCAGTTGCAGGTTTCAGGTCAAGTCCCCTTTAGGTTCAGCCCCTATGTAGCTCATGTAATTTTGGGGTGTCTATTGTGCGGTTCTTTGTGAAGAAAGTATTCAACCAGTCTTTCACTGAGAATGATTTAGCATCCCTGGTGATGAAGGAGGCAGAAAGGACTGGCTTGGTTTCTCTCACTCCAGTGTGTGTGTGCACCTGTGGCAGGAGGGGAAAATGCCTTGCACTAGGGCAGAGCAGTGGCTGTGATTCACTGAGGAGAAGGAGCATCACTGCTCACCCTGCTGAAACCTTGCACCTTAACTGTCCTTGCACTTCATTTTTACCTGGGTTCCTTAAAAAAACAAAAAGCCAAATGAGGAAAAAAAAGACCCAAACAAAGAAAATAAAGTCTGTTAGAACAAAGAAACGAGCGGAATAAATAACCAGTAGGAAATTCCCAGCACATCCCTTTTTGAAGGTTTCAGGAAATTCCATTTGTTGGAGGAAATGCTGAAAATTAGGAGGAGCCCAGAAGAGGGACTAGCAGGAGACAGCTGAGGTCATTTTTCACTGCCAGGACTGCACTGTGTTGTCTCTTCTTTTACAACTCATCGGCAGGCATTATTACCTGGTGAAAAAATTTGTTTTGCAACTCATCCTGAGTCCTCATAAATCATTAATGCCTGGCTAAGCACAGTGTGAGCATTACAAATACTCTGAGAATGAGGGCCCATTCTGATATAACCTTGTGTCCAATACTAATGCCTGCTAGTTATTTAGTAATACAAAGGAGCCTGAGCGAGGAAGATCGATGAATCAATGCAGTCTCCTGACTTCCTTCTCCTCTCCACCTGCCTCTCCTCTTTCTAGTTCAGATACTGAGCTGCAAAAATTCAGGACAGTTCATAGTCATCTCTCTGTGGACAGCACTATAACAATTTAGGGGAACAAGGAGGGAATCACAGCCTCCCAATGTCTGTAGGAAAAAGAGTTTTGGTTTCTGATTAGAACTTGTTCTGATTTCTGGGTTTTTATGAGCCAAATTGCACCACTGCTCCAGACCTGTTTTCTGGTTTGCATCCCTTAATGAATGCATGCAGCATAAAGCACATTCAAGTGTGTAAAGAGCATAGATAGAAGCTGTGCCCAGGACTGAGTGTAATTAAAGGGTGCTCAGCAAGTCCAAATAATGAGCCCATTACCTAGGGGAGCTGTTTGGGGACTTAAGATGCTCAAGCCAGCTCTCACAGTACTGGAGGCAGCACAGAGAGCACATCATCAATAGGTGCAGTGGCTGAGCTTTGTGTCTTGTGTTTCAGTAATCCTGGCCACAGTCAGGAGTTCAAGGATGGTCTGTGCTGTCCTGCTTACCCTGAGCTCACTTCCCAAAACCTCCAGCCCAATCAAGAGTATAACTAAAATCTGTTTCCTCTCCTCTCCTCTCCTCTCCTCTCCTCTCCTCTCCTCTTCTCTCCTCTCCTCTCCTCTCCTAAAGCACAGGATCCATCTGTGCAGTTGCTATTCATACAGTTGTGCCCTTTGAACACCATAATAATTGATCATGAGCTTTAAAAGAGGGAGATGGAATGAGGTGAGGTGGAGATTGACCCTTTGTGTAAGCGTAATCTTACTTGGATGACTTAGTCATGGATGGAGCCCTTGTCCTGAAAGGCTTCTGCAAGGAAGGTTGTAAAGTCACAGATACAAGAGAAATGGAACTTGAATAGGAACTTAGGAAGAGTGCAAATGGGGGTGAAGGACAGTGTTTGGGTAAATTTGAAAAGGGGAGAGAGTATCAGGAAGTTTAGAGGGAAAGTAACAGTCTTTAAGACATGAAATGATAGAAAATTGGTGTGAGGAAAATGGCATTGCTGTAAATGAAAGTGAGGAAATGGACCAAGACAGAAAAAGGAAAAAAAAATTGTTCACATGTGAAAAAGGACAGAAAAATGCTTCCTCCACAAATGTGTGCAACTGATTAAGCACCTGGTGCTGTTCCTTGTCAAACCAGAGACCTCCGTCACTTTGGCCCTCAGTCAAGTAGAACACCCCTCGTGCCCAAACCATCCTTGGTCTTTAGCTGAGGCCCGCAGTGTCCATTGTGCAGAGAGACCTCAGGCATCACACCTCCAGCAAAAGCCTGAGACTTCCCTGCAGAGGAGCGAATGTTCAGATCCAGTTTTAGGTTTTGCTCAAAATGTATCATTGTGCTTTACCTCAGCTGAATTTGGTAAAAATAGTCCCTGCTATAGCACCCACAGGACAGAGTGGTTTATTTTCCCCTATTATGGATCTGACAAAAGCCTGCTGTTATTTCTGTGCCCTCTCTAATGATCTGCTTGCTCTCTGGAGAGCACTGACCCATTTCAGCACAGAATAATTAGCCTTTCAGACACTACTGTGTTTCCATTAAATAGACATAAATGTGCAAGGTGACATTTATTTACTTAGGCCTGAAAAATATGCACCACAGATGTTGGGGCTTGGGAGAGCTTCAATTTCTTTTCATGAAACAGTTGTATATTTGCATGCTTTTGTGTCATTAAACACTTGCGCTTTGCTGAAATGATTCCTGTTGAGTTTCCTTGGGGAAGCAGGAGAACACAGGGATTATTTGGGTCTGGTTTTCACCATAAGACCCTTTGGCAATGCTTTGGCAGCTCTTGCTCAAGCCTGACAGTAGCTTTGAGCACAGTTAAGAGTTACGCACCCCTGAGATCCCTTTTACTTCATGTGAGGACTCTGTGTAAGGAACTGTTGATTTACAGATCTGTCTGAAGAGGAATGTGTTCAGGGTGTTACACTGAGGAAATGAGAACCTTGACCTATTGCAAACATAAAATAAACCCAAAGTCCTTTAGTATTTAAAATCAGCTCCTCTGTCATCTTGATCACTGGCTTCTGAACCGCCAGGCTATTGCCCAGGTGAAAAGTATATTATTCATCTTGATAGCCACTTTGGTCTGCAAAGTTGGAGGGAAGTCTTAGCCTTAAAAGTCCAGGCAGCATATAAAACATGTAGGTTGCTTAGTAGTTCACATTCCCACATGGAGACGTGGCATGCTATCATTTCATTCTGTTAGCACCAATAGGCTCTATAAAAGGAGGCATCATGCAAGGTAGGTGCTTTATTGCAGGATGGAAACACTTTCATAGGTTATTTTAATCATTATGATTCTTTCATGATGTGTGAAAGTTGATTGTTGCTGTAAATGAAGCCACTGAAGGCTAAAAAATAAAAATGCTGTGATGGTAAAAATCCTTGGAGTGCAAAAAATGGGAATTGCTATAAAAGGCAGTAATTTATTCTCTACATGAGATTATTTTTTATCATAAGAATGCTCTTAAGCTAATTCTGAAACATATACAATTATGTCTATATAGTTGAGGTATATTGCAAGGTGCATTGATAATTTAGCTAATTTTTTATGCACTGTAATTTATATATTATTTAGAAGTGCTATTTTATTCTGTTAACTGAGAGGCTTAACACATTTTTACTATGTTAAGGATGAGTTATTTTTGCAGGTCTTGTGGTTTTATTATTTTGACCCATATCCAATTCATATTGCATCATAATACCATTTTTACTAATATTATTCTAGTATGTTCAAAACTTATTTCCATTTGGATAGAAATTCATTAGCTCTTGATTTTGATTATAACAAATTATTTTAACTTTTCTGTGATAATGCATTCTCTGTGTTTCTGATTTGCTAATGCTGAAATATTTTATTTTCATTTTTAACCCTTCCAAATTTAGGAATTGTTTTTGCTTTTTTTCTGTGTATATATATTTCAGTTGTTTAGACCTACTGGTTCCTGCTTTTTTCTTTTTCTTTTTTTTTTAATATGTTATGTTCGTAACTTCTGACTGTCTGTGTTGAGCCAATCTTACCAACAAAAATATCAATTGTTTCCTGTTTCTCTACTTCTTTACAAAAAAAAAAAAAAAAGAAAATGAAAAGTAAAAAGTGAAAATAAAAAACTCTTAATGGGAACCCTGGCACTGTCTGTCTTCTCTGTTCTGCAGAAATGTTGAAGGAGTTGAACCAGCAACGCAGAGCGAAAGAGTTTACAGACCTGAAAATTATTGTTGAAGGCAAAGAGTTTGAAGTCCACCAAAATGTTCTAGCTTCCTGCAGCTTGTATTTCAAGGACCTGATTAAAAGGTTTGCCTTCCTTCCAGCTGTGATCTGCTCTGTTCTTTTGTAGGGCGCATTTGTGTCGCTTTTTTTTCCTCCCCTCTCTTGCAGGTTTATGAAGATTGAATCTCCTGTCACAGAGCCAGTAGCCATTCTTTCCACCTCCTCTGAATGTATTTCCAAACTGAGACTCAGATCCATTTGTTACACATCTGACTCGTACAGTGTAATTATTTCTGATGAGTAGAGGCTGGTTTTGGCCGAAGAAAGTGTTCCACCACTGAGAGATGTAAGATTTAAACTCCACTGCTAATGGTGATTCAGTCCACAACTAAAAACTGCTGCTGTCGATGTTTGCAAGGGACTCTGTCACACACGACAAAAGTCTGTGCTTCAGGCTGCAAAAAGCCATCAGCGTTCAGGTGAACGGTGCTGAGACATCGTGCAAATAAAGCATTTGGAGTACTGTAGTCCCTTCACCCTGAAACCTTTTGTTACATGCTTTTGTGTGGCTTTTATGGGCAAAGGGATTGATATTTATTATTATTTGGGGACTTTTAAAGAAGAAAAGACAACTGATTAATTTCTGTAGGAAAGATTGGAAATAAGATGATTTTCTGGTCAAAATGTAGCTCGGTCTGCATGTTGGACTAACGGTAGCTTTTCCATACGAGCACTTCAGCTTAGGGTAGGTACAGTAGGTACATTTTCCAAACGTCATGTCTCCACCTTCGCATTTTCACCCCTCTGTTTCTAGCTGATTGATTCTAAACAGTGCATGATAATCTTTTTTTTCCATTACATTGATTTTTCAATTTGTATGCTTCATATACTTGCATAGGAATAAATTGGTACTCTTGTATTATTAGTAAGTTAGAGTAGCAAGTAGGGAGGAAAAAAAAAAATCACGAGGATAACTTTCATTTTTCTCTCAATCATCAGCAAATTAATGCAGCTGCTGATTTTGCCTTGCAGTATTTTCCTGAGCAGACTGAGCCTGGACTGTGCTAAAAAATGGGATTAAAGAACATTTTGCTTGCTTCAAATCCTGTATTTAAATTTTGCCAACTAACACAATAGTGACTGTATTTTATTTCAGGATGGCATATTGGCTGGTATCTCCTTTCAGTGTATTGTGTCCTTTTGCACAAAGCTGGTTCTATAATTATGGATATATATTACATTTCTGTGATATAACTGTACTGACTGCCTTATCAATTATTCATAAAAAATATGTTGGCCTAGGAAGCATGTCTTTTCCCCTCTGTAAATCTAGTGATTGCTAGCAGTAGCTATGCCAGATCTCTCCTGTCCTTTCTCTTCTGTCTGCTCATTATTATTTAATTGTTAAGGCTACAGTATATGCTTTTTCAGGGTGATAAAGAATAGAGGCTACAGGAGAAGAAAAATCTTAGAACTAACTTACAGAAATCAAATCACTGACTGTCCAAAGACTGTCATTTGGATTTTGCTGTGAAGACATCTGCTTGTGTGCAGAAGTCACCAGACAGCATCTGTTTCTAGGAGCACACTGACGAATCTTGCTGCTTTATTATTTAGTTATCGAATGCAGATATACTTTAGATTGAGCACTGTTGTGTTATGAACTCAGTTAAAACGATTTAAAAAAAATGAAAACCCTAGGTTTTGTGAAAGAAAAAGCCTAAATTTCAGCATGTATTGTCTTTCAGCTGTCCACATAAGGCTTGCATGCATTACAAGAAAAAAATAGTGCAAGGTTTAGCCTGTTTGCTAAACTCACCACTTTCTGCCTTCTTTCACATCATCAGCAGCAATAAATATTCCAGAGGTCGATTTGTGTCCACCATCAGGTCTCTCCATCCCAGTTGTCTTCCATATATAACCTCAGTTGCACACATGTAACCTTGATGGAGGCTAATGGAGTTGCACAGGTGTATCCAAGGCAAAAATACCTTTATTACTGATGATGATGCTTGAATAAGAAAAAATTCAGCTTGATGTCAAGTTGAGTTTGCAAAACTGTCAGGTGAGAAAAATAAGTGTTCACCTGTAAACTGAGCAAATGTGTCTTTGCAAGACAATAAACTCAGGGCTATGGGGTGGAATTTCTAAAGACTTGCTTTTTGTAGGATATTTGCAGTGTAAAGCCTTGTCCTTTCCGAAACCCCACGGAAGTCAAGGGCTCAAGTTGCAAGAGCACTCAATTTTTTGTGGGATCATGCCCTTAATAATACAGAATCATTATAGTTCATAGAGTTAGAATGTTTATAGACACAATACATCTAGAATCCTCTATGATATTTGTTAGCAGCTCCTTTGAGACAGCACTTAAAGCTTTATGTGATTTATATTGTACTCCTTGTGTTATTATAGAAATCAAAACAAGAAATGGCGGTTTTTCTTAAAGAATAAAAGGGATCTCTTTATATTAAATATAATAGAGAGGCCATTTCAATCAGTGCAAGCCAGGGTTAAGCTCTAGTGTCATTCCAACCAAAGGCACCGACGTGTCACCAGAAACATCAGTAAGAAGATCTATTCATGAAGGTGCTATGTACATCTATCGAAACATGCAGAAATAGAATCTTTCAGAGTATTTACTTCGGCTTATTATTTGCCACAGGCTGGTTATTATTAACCTCATATTCTGCCATTGATTCCACTGTGTGCTCAAGTTGGTATCTGATGGTAGAATAGCAAGTAGTGTCTCAAAAGAATAAAAGAGAAATGTTCAAAATCAAATAAGATCAATTATTTCCTTCTCAAAATAAAAACAAAATACAGATAAAAAACATAATAAGGCTAGAGTTATTGCTCATCTTGAGGAAGGCTATTTGATGAGAATTAGTCATAGCAGGGAAGAAAATACGTTGTTTTTATTGCACTGATAAAAAGATGATAAGTAGGTTTGATTGTCCAAAACAATTCTAAAGTTATTTACTAAACAAATTTGGTAATGAGAGTACACTTTGAAACTCCTTTATTTTCTCAGAAAATGGCTAATCCTGTGCTGAGCATTCTGCTCCTCATCCAGAAAATTCTTCATTCCGTGTGTTTTATTTTTCAAATATATGAGCCCTTTTGAGCTTGGGTTAGTCCAGTCCTGAGCCTGAGCTCAGCACCATACCAGGCACCTGTTTTGGAAACAGGTTATCCCCATCAGAAGCTGCGCTGCACTCAAGCCTAAGCCAGGACTTGGTGTTCATCTCCCTTCCAACAGCAAGTGACCATGAAAAAAATCTCAGCCCTTTTCGGTGCAAAATCGTCTGAACGGGATTGGTTGTGTTAGGAACAGCAGGTGTGAAATGTTCCTGATACCTGCTCCACATGACTGTGCCCACGAAGGGAGGAAGGTGAGATTCAGGGGAAGGATGGGGATCCATACAGGACTGCTGCAGTCTAGGGCTTCAGGAGAACATGGATGATAAACAGCAGCTGCACTGGGGCTCTGTCCCCTAAAGGCCGTCTTATAAATTTTGAGTGCACCGCCAACCACATTGACTCCAGCCTGCTCCACTTTGCTACTTATGGAATCAGCCATTTCAAAACAAGGGCTTAATTTATGGTACAGACAATGAAGAGAAGAACCTTGAAGGCTTCCTGAAGGATCTTTTTCTTCTAATTCAGATTCCTGTGTGCAGGCAGGTCCCCTGGACCAATGAGAGGTGCTTATCTCTCTCATGAGGTAACCAGCATTTAGGTCCAAGGTTGGGCCTAAGCTCACCTTCTCGACTGTCGCTACAGTCTGCAGAGAGGGAGATAGACCTGTCCAAGAGGCAACTCCTCTCCCCACAAAACAGGTGCCTAAGAGATGAGGTGAAGGAGGAGGCCATCCCCCTTTACTGTAAAAGAGAGGGTGATTTGCATAGACAGTGAACTTATGATGGGTGTTCCATTGCTTCCCTCAGGAGTCCAGGCTCAGCTGGCTGTCTAGGCTTCTCTGCAGTTGGGAGGAAAGATGGGAATGTCTGCAGGACGATGCATCTCACCTTACGATAAATAGCATGAATTGCCTTCTGGAAGTGCTCATTTTTCATGACCCAGAGAGAAAGACCAGTCACCCAGCCTGAATCGTAGTTGACTAAAAGGACATCGATGATTTCTTATGGAAACTAGTGTTTTTCTTAATGGCGCATACTTATGCTTACATGTGTACATAGAAAAAAAGGAGACAGATCCAGATCCATCAAAAATCCCATCTCCAAAATGTGCCTCTTGCAGATCACAGATTTTCTTATTTAAAACATTCTTGGTTTGGGGGAAGAAAGAAATGAGCTCTGGTTTTGTATCTTCCCTAGAAGAAATGGTGGAAGGTGGGTGGGTGGGTGTGTGTGTTCTGGGAGGAAGGAACGAATGGAAAATCTCATAAAGAGCCATCTTTTTTATTCCCAGCTGTATTTGGGATACACAAATGCAGCTGCTGAATAAATGGAATTTCTGATATTTCCGTAACAAAGAAATGTTTCACCGGAACATTTTAATTTGCTGCTTTCTTCTTCTTAACCCAGAGTACTGGAATCTCTACTAAATATGACATTATTAAAAGGAAGCACTTGACGTAAAAGTCTTTTCTTGGCCAAAATGCTTGCTTTTATAAGCAAGCTTTTACAAGTAGACTTCTCTCTGGTCATTTACTAAAGATACACAGATCTTGTCCTACAAGCTTTATCTTTTCAAGATTAGATTTTAATGATGCTTTCTAATCTTTAAGTCATCTTGGGTGCCTGATTCCACTGGCACAGAGCAGTAAGTCACATGTACAAAGAGATTCTGTCACAAGAGGCAGTATTTTGGATGCATTGTAATCTGGCCACGCTATGTTCATCCTTCTTTTCCTACAAAGCAGAGCAAGTGACTTCGTGGCCAAATTGCTTTTCCACAATTCCTTGCCTTTTTTCCAAGTCTTCCGATTTTTTGGTTTGTTTTTGTTTTGTTTTTTTTCTGGAGTGGGGTTGTATATACTCTCTGAGGGCTTGAAGGCAGGGCAGGACAAGTAAAGCATTTAGGGTGAGAAGATCAAATTCCTCTTGCTTTTACACCTACGCAGAAGACGAAGATGTCATTCTGCATTTTACACCATTGTGCGGAAAGGGAGCATTTGGATGCACAACAGAGAAACCTGCCACTATCCATCTGAAACAGCCTGACAAAACTGCAAAAGCGTTTAGGTGTCTGGAAAACAGACTGTCTGGTTTGTGTTTACGTTCTAAAAAGCCCAAAATGAGAAATAGCAGATGAAAGAAAAATCTACTCTTGGTGACCCCTTCATGTTTTCCTGCTTATTAAGAATCTTGCTTTTAACTCTGCTAGAGGAGCAGGCAGCATTTCCACATCTGCATACTTCAGCTCCATTGTAGAATAGAATGAATGTGGAAACACACTATAATGTGTAGTTGAAAACAGAGAAGTTAAAGATACGATGTTTGTTTCGGGTGCCAGGAGAGGTACATTGTGCCTAGAGAGAGCGCGCCAGGGGTTTCTGTGAAACCGTTTAAGCCATGAGAACAGGAGGTCGCCTGGGAGCGTAAAATATCCTTCACCCTTTACTGCCAGGGGACAAGTGTAAATTGTGCTGTGGACAAGGTTTTGCTCTTAAACGAGGCAGCGGTAATTGCTGTGTGTTGGGCACCAGATCTTGGCATAGGACACAGCTCCCTGCTCTCGGTGGCCCATTTCCGTGAGCGCTGCGCTCTCTCTGCCTGCCCAGGCAGCCGTCCACCCGCCCCTCGTAGCTCCCTGCTGGGCTTCAAATTTTGCAGCTGCCAGGCCTTGGAAAACATGTTTTCATCAAGCAAAAATGTATGGTCCTCTACATAAATGAATGGCAGCTTACAAATATTCAGTGGTGTTCCGCGCTGCCACAAAACCCACCGCAGGTGTCACAGCCCGGCTGTTGCCAGCCCCGCAAGCGTGGCTGTGGATTAGGAGGGTGAGTGGCTTGGGCTGGATGCCGCTGTGAAAGGAGGGGCAGAGCAATGTGCCCTACTCTGAAGAGAAACCCTGGCAAGGAGGACAGAAAGGCTCCTTTTCAAGCCTTGAGGTGCAGCACAGAAATTAGGCTGCTGCCCTGTAATGGCAGCAGTTCGCAGAGGCACCGAGCAGGTCCCCGAACCTCTCGCTCCTCTCCCTCATTGACAGCATCTCCGTTTACTGTAGCTGGGGCTTCTTGCTCCCGGAATTTCTAGACTCAACCACAAATTCTGCACATCTTACCCAAGGAATGCCAGATTAATCACCTCTCTTGCTCCAGCTGTACCCATCCACAAGTCATGCGGCTGTCATGCAACATCTCGTAAAATGCTGATGCAGGTGACCTACCCGTACTTACTTACATCTCAGAGCCCTGCTTAGGCTTAAGTCTGTTAAAATTTAGGGGTGAAAGGGAACCGTTGCCTAACAAGGTGCAGATCAAGATAAATGAATCGACAACGACAGAGAAAAAAAACTTCCATAGCATAGAAACAGGAGCCATGTTCTTGAAAACTGTCATTTTTGGGCCAATTCCAAAAGCCAGTCTTGCCCTAAAACGAGGGTAATCAAATCTCCACCTCCAACTTGCTTGTAGGTAACTCCAGGGATCAGTAGTTCACTCCTTTCATTTATATCATCAAGGATTAGCCACTGCTGGATTGGGATAATGAATTTGAATTAATATGACCAGGTTATGATCACATCTGATTGCGGTGCCCTGTTTTTGCTTGCACAGTGCTGAGCTTTGGTGCCTGAAATACTCAGAACAGTTCTCTGCAGTGTGGGTGGGCAGGGACCGATGGGGTGAAAAGAGCCACGTGCCCGTTCCTGCCTGTACTGTGGCCATAGGTGATGTGCTGTCACTGATGTCTCTGGATCTATAAATACTGTAGAAAAGCACTAGCAACACCCTGTAGCTGAAGGAGAAAGAACCAGTGCCTGACAGAATTAATTCTAATTACTGAAATGCTGATTGGGATCTTTGGGCACTGCCATAATCATAGTAGTAGTAATAAATAATAATCGTGGTTATCATTATTTTATTATTGTTTTCCCTCTAGACATTGCAGTGATGAGAAAGAGTCTTGGATAGACTACCTAGATAATTACTTGTATAAATTTTACCACATTCCTAAGAAATAGATTTATTAGCTGCATGCCAGCTCTGTGCTAAGCTGGGTTTTGATGGTGTAATAAATATCATTAAAAGAAATCTGATAGGAGTTGGGTAAGGGTTTGAGCTTTAAGTTTGATGAGAATAAATTTTTTATTCTGTCAACTTACTTTTAATCTTCCTTCCTATATAATCCCCTAGAACCTGCTTGCATCTTTTATTTACCTTTAACAAATAGTAGCTCTCACCCAGGTTGTTTTGCCCCTGAATTAGGCTGCCAGAGATACTTGCAAACAAGTTAGATCCCACACTATTAATAAGTTGGCCCAGTTTTTTTGCTTCTAGTGCACTCGTACCTTGCGAGATGCAGTTTATTCTCAGTCCCTAGCAAAAGTCTAGGTCACGAAACGCTGTTCTTCCAAGGGCACTTGCTATTCACTTCTTCACTTGCCAGTCGTTTAAGCCAGCTTCTTCAAACTCGTCATCTTCTTTCTTAAATCTCAGCAGGGAGCCAGATTTGTGCCTCCGACTGTGATCTCCGACACTGTAGCGTTACAGGCTGCCGCTGATCCCGCCTTTAGAAATGGTCCTGGCTGAGCATTTAGATTGTGTTCCGTCAGTGAATGGCATTAAGGGTATATAGGAAACGTGGCTCTTTTGTTTGCTTTATTTTATTCTGGCCATGTTGTCCGTGAACAAAAGCGTTTGCTCCTAATCCCGTTGCTCGTCTTGGTTTGTAATGATCATTTCTGTGATGGTGAATTAGCAGGAGCTGCTGGTGCGTGCCCGAGCTCACAGCCATTAATTTTCCTGATTTTCTTCTGATAGAGCAGGTGCAAACCGGCAGCATTTGACCCTAATAAGTTACACTAGTCTTGCCAGATTTTGTTTGCCTGGAACAGGGAACATTATTTGTATCAACATCCTGATAAAAAGTGGGCAAATGGATTTGTTGGTCAGGTAAATTTTCCTGATGAATTTGCAAGCCTGTGTTTAAACAATGTAATTTATTTAATCTTGTGATTTTACTAGTTCTTTATTGTAATCATACAATAGCACCGATACAGTACATGTTTTCTTCTCTCATGAGACAGATGGATAGTGACTGAGGCTCAAAGATAGTGTTTATCTACAAGATAGAATAACGAAGGCAGAGATTTGCAAGTTAATACATTTTGAGCTGATAAAACAATTCCAAAGGAGAAGCGATGCTGGGGTGTAATTTTTTTTTTTTTTTTTTAAAATCCTGTTTAATAAAACATTCAGTGCCTTATGACATACGTATTGCAATGATGTTGCTCTATAAATGTCCCTTCCTGTCATCATTTACATGATTGATTACCTTGCAGCTGCATAAACTTGTATAACTCAGTAAATAACCTATTACCTCAGTATGCACATGTTTCTTGGTGCGTGTCGTGGAAATATATGTTGTATGTTTGGGCATCTATGCTTTTATATCTCGTGAACATGTAATTAGGATAAATCAAGATATTCAGTACGAAATACGACTTTCCATGTCAAGTGCTGTGTCTGATCTGTGTGTAGCTGAAGGTTGGCTATAATTTATCAAAGTTTCTTCTTCTCCTAAGATACGTAGACATATGGGTTTTGAACCATTAATGACTCTGAAGACCATAAAAAATCAAATAGTGGACAGTTAAGATGCAGCATCATCGCACTCTCTTCTTTGCCTGGCGTTTCAGTGCTTTAAGGATTAAAGTAAAAAGTTAAAGTTCCACAATAAACAAGATGTTCAGTCTAAATTGTGTCGACTTGAACAGCAGTTTCTAATGAGCACACAGCTAACAGACTCTTAAGCCTCATGAGAAGCTGTCTACCCCAGTCTGGAGTCCTTTCTTTGGTAATCAAAATAATTTGACAGAGATAAAAAGAAGTAGCTTTTCTTCAGTTAAGTGCTTCATCTTACATGAAAATCTTGGATTTCCTGTTTTCTGGAGTCCTAAATACTGTCCAGGGAACAAAGCAATTTAATTTGATTTTTTTTTTATTATCCTGTCTATCTTGGTAGAAAATATGTTGCTCTCTTATAATGGGAACACAATTACTGTAGGGTAAACATTTATATTCCTAATTATGAAAACAAGCCAGCAAGATCAGCATGTTGAGCTGATAGGGCAAATCCTGGGAGGGCATTGGGGTGGAGAGGCCAAAAGGCAGCTGGGTGATGGGACAGGCCGTTGCTTTGGTCCTTGCAGGGAGGGACCGGCCCCAAAACAGGGGCTGCAGTTTCCTCAGTCCAGGGTGGAGCTGGAGATCCTGCCTGCTGCTAGCAATCCTGCAGCCTCCCATCAGCTCAAACACATGCTTTTAGTGGATGAGATTCAGATCCCTGAGTTGTGTGAGACCCTGAGCCATAAATAGTCAAAGACAACAATTTTTTTTATTACACTACCAAAATGAGTGTGTTTTCCTATTTCTTAAAGATGGATTCTGAATGAAATATGACAAAAATTGAGGTTATATTATGGAGCTGGCTCTTTGCTGCTGTCTCCTGCTGGGAGAAGCAGCTAGTGGCGGTAGGCTCACAGAGGGACCTTGGAGAGGCAGAAGGAAGAAGATATACGCCAAGTCTCACTTGTCCAGGGAAAGATCACAAATGACAATTCTAAATGTGTCTTTATTTTAAAAGATAATCATTTATTTCAGTGCCCTTTTGGAGCACGAGGCTTAAATATACGTCGTACCTCTGAGTCTACGGCACGGTGAGTCATATGGCATGGAATGTAAATAGGTGTCACAAACTCTGTCAGTCCTCCTGTTCCCAACCAGGCAGCCTGGGCGGAAGCTGAACCAACTGTTTCTAGGCAGTAATGTACATTTACATAAAATGTTTCACATTTTTCATGTTTATTCCGTGCAGATGGCTCCATTTTGAACATCCAGAATTTGTTTTGACTTTGTGACTGTAGCTTGTAAACAGAGCGTTGGCTGGCATCTGCACCGGGTATAGGTAGCTTTTCGTATTTGATCTAAAATTGAGTGAAGCTGTAGCCAAACCATTAGTCAGTCAAAATAATGTTGCGAGCCAGTTAAAGGCAGCATATCCAAACCATGAGGGAAGGCTGAATGAGAGGCAGTAGCGCTGTCCATAAATTGACAAATTGATGCGCTCGCGGTGTTTCACTTACACAGCTACTTTAGCCAGACTCTAAATGTGGCTTTGCAAATCAAGGCATCTCACTATTAAATGTTTTGAACAGGATCACACAGACGTTCTGTTATGGGAACGTGTTGATACAAATAATGCAGGAAAAATGCATAGAAACACATTTATTTATAACTCAAGATGCAGAAAACTTCAGTTGCATCACTATTAAGCACGAAAGCACTACGGCTGATTCTTGTCTGTGTGTATTACATGTTTGGAAATGATTTTCAAGGACAAATGAATACCAAAAAATGTAAATTTCTCTACTTTTTCTTTTGTCAGTTCCACTACTAGGTCTTGCAGATGAGGTATTAGGGTTATTTTTCTTGCCATCAAGTATTTAAACATTTTTGCTCTTTCCTATATATTAGTTAACAGAAAGGGACACTGATTCTGATTTGTTATTTGAGAGTGTAATCGAGCCATCTTTTGCTTTAAAGGGTTCCCTGTGCCTTTGTCTTCTCTAGTTGAAGCAATTAAGTTGAAGGATAAGTAGCCGGACTATGTTCAAAGGCATTGGCTTGATTTTGTTAGACTTAATTACTCCAGACAATGCAGACTATTTTTCAGTAACTCCCCCCTTACCCATTCGGAGTATATCTGTGCTTCCTGCTTATCTGCAGGTTCAGTTCTGCTTGCACATTGCTCAGGTCTATCACCTTGCTGGAGAAATACATGATTTGTAAATCTGAAAGAATTCCCCAACAGCTACCATAAAATTAAGCTGTTAAAGAGCTCTTGGAGCTTGTTTAAATGTAGACCTAAACAAATCTCTTTGCTGTTTAGCTCAAGATAAATCTTTTTAAACGTCCTGTTCTAAATCACTTCCCAATTTTAATGAGTTTATATATCAGCTTTTGCCAGATTTTTACTGTAGCTTTTCTCCAAGATTATAGCCATGATAAAGTAAGGACTAAAATTGTTTATTATATATTATTCTTCAGAAGCAAAACTTTTTCCCCCAGAGGCTGTTGGGAGAGCTATTGATTTTCTGCCACAGTGTGAAATGTGTGACCTTTATAATATGAGCAATGATTACAAGGCCAATAAAATGACATCATTCTGTTTAAACTTTAGAGCTCGCCGGGCAAATAGCAGAATGTGCCACATTTAATGATGTCCGTGGACGATAAGGGTGCGTTGACTGGCTTCAAGTGAGACTGAAATATGAAGGAGGCAGACTCTCAATCCCCAAAACATCTCATGTTTGTGCCAGGAGCTGGGGAACGGGAGTGTTTGTACCAGGTAGAACTGTGACTTTTCCCAGCCCTTAAGGCAGGAAGTCGGGGCTTTTCTGGTAACAGACTTCTCTAAATGTTTGCATTTACTGATGTCACAAAGCTCCTCCTGTTGTGACACAGGATGAGCTATTTGGGGAACAGCTCTATATATTGCTACAGATTTTCCCAAATCCACTGCATATGCATTTACAGGACTAAATTCTGTTCTTGTAATACAGGTTTAGCCACTTCACTGCAGTTCTTCTAGAGTAGCCGAGAGAAGACTCTGTCCCAAATAGATGAATTATAACTGCACAGGGCATACGATATTCCAATATGTGTGAAAACAAGGAACACAGAAACCTTTAGTCAGGCTTTGAGGGGGATGCTACAACCAAATTCACTGAAATAATTTCTTAAAGAAGTCTATGGAATTTCCCTTTTCAGTCTGTTTCCCCACATTATGTTCTTCTCTTCCTTCAAACACTTATTTTTGATCCGTTAGGACCTGCTTCAGCCAATTCCCTGCCCATTCTCCAGCCTATACCAAGCCAGATCCTTGTTGTGGAAGCCAGGGTAGCTGTGATTTCCCTGTGCAGGCTGTATCCAGCCTGTCCTCAGTGTTTGTTCCAGCCAAACGTGGAGCCGAAGGGCTCGCTGCTTAGAAAGCACAAGCAAAGCAGCACAACACATTCAAGGCATTGCAGAGGCAGGAATAGGGATAATTTTCTTTCCCATTTCTGGCTCATTGTGTAATATCAATAATCTCTGTAGCTTTGTATTATACTTGCCGTAAGTGGCTCTGGTGATTGATTAAACACCTTAGCTTTTCTTTGGCATTTAATCAATTGCAGCAGCAGTTTATTGCTCGGTGTATTACAAAGTAAAAGAGATTATTACTTAATTATTGTGAAAAATAGCAGCTTGCAGTTGTTACTAGCATGGGTATGTGTCTGCGCTGACATTGGTGTCACATCATCCTTTCCTTTGTGCCTCCTGGTCGCCACGCTGGGTGCGATTGTGCGATTCCCAGCGGATCGCGCGCGGTCCTTCCCGCAGCCGGCACCAGCACAGTGCAATTAGTGGCGTTAAATAAATAATTGCTTATGGTAGAGCTTCCCACAGTGCAAAGAGCCCAACTCTGTCGCTTGCTGAGTACCTCCAGACTTCCCTGAAATTTTAGGTGGTGTGTTTATTACGCAGCCCCTGTGAAAATGAGCTCACTGTCAGGTACAAACCACTTCTGGGAGCAGTTCAGCAAGAATTGCATCGGTACCAAGAGGTATTTTGACAGCCCAGAGTGCAGCACCAGATGTATGTACAACTGGAGATAAATCAGATATGGGGCATATTACCAGGGCATGAGTGTGAGAAAGGAAAAAACCCAGCATTTTGTCACATCCTCTTGAGGACCTAGGAAATGGCACCTCTTCTGTTTTGCCACTGGAGGTTTTCTGCCTCGGATGCAGAATTGAATCCATATGCAAGAGTTCAGAAAGAATACTGTGGTGTGATAAAGCCTAAGGATTGAGGGTAGCATACGCCTGTGTGCTTGTACGGGTACAACAGGTGTCACGATCGGTATGCGTTCTTAGCATCTGCATGCGGAATAGGGTCTAACACACCTGTGTTGCCATGCAAAGGGACAGTTCAATATTTAGAATTTTAAAAATGGGGTTTAATTCCTTGGTTTGCTCCTGACTCTCTGTCACCGTAGGCAAGCGATTTTGTCTCCTTGTGCCTCAGTTTTCTCCTGTGAATGGGAGTAACCATTGTTCACTACCTTAGAGAAGACTGTGAAATCAGGGACTGCTAGCTGCTCCTCCATTGAAAATTAAACCTCTTTAAAGCTTTGATCCTGCAGAGATTCATATGAATTAAAGCTGTGCCCTTGACTTGGCCAGGGCTGGTCAATGGAAGACCAGTGACAAAGCATCCGCTGCAAATTTTAAGCATTTCCCCAAAAGACTGTAGGCGGTGTTGGGGCGTGTGGTTGGGGTGTCGTGTGGGAAGAAAACTGAACCTCGTATGTTGTTTATTTTTCTTCTGTGATGGTAGTGGAGGTCTGACCATCGCCTTTGTAGGCAGTTGTGTGAACCCAAGGGGTTGGCAGTGCTCATGGCAGCTTCTGTTCACACTTAAAGCTGGCGTTGCCTGTGAATAGTGATGCTTTGGCCAGTCCGTACCTGTCACGCTGCATCGTGTGCCGGTTTTGTGTCACTCGTGTGATGGCTTTTGCAAGTACTCGAGCAGAATTGGAGCGAGCAGACGTTGACTGTCCAGTGGCAGACACAAAGCTCATGTTTCTTTGAGAAGGTGCTGGATGGTCCTAACCATTAAAAGAGTTTATTTTCTTACTCCAACAGATTTCCCCTCCCCTCCTTGATGTTACCAAATTTATCATCACTTTTGTCTTTCAGGTGTAACCTGTCTTTAGTGTTGCAGACACATCAGCCATGCATTAAGAACTGGGCCCTTACTTTAATTCAGTATGACTTTCTTTTTGTCCAATAATTTCACAAGCACTAATGCACACTTCAAATGCAGGAGTTACTTTGATCCCCAAATTGTTCAGCACTTCATGCAGGAAAAACCGTAGGCCACAGTCATGAAACTCCTAGAGGATGGCTGCTGGCTTCCTGTGGCAGAGCTGGTTGTTGTTTTCCCCCCTCTCCCTTCTTTGCTCTAACCATTTTGTCTGTCTAGCTTGTCTTGTATTCAGTTTTCAAAGCAATTGCCATGAAGGGCTTCCTTTTTTTAGTGCCTAAAAGGGAACAATAGATTTTTAGAATAAGCATATATTATATTTTATATGGCCATCTGTATACCATAGATATCGTATTGATCATATCTGTAATTTAATATACTGAGAAGTTCAAGCTAAATAGAAATTAGTATTTTTTTATTGCTTTCTTTATGAAAAGGTCTTTAAATGTATCCTTAAGTGCACATGACATCTAAAATTATTCCAGTGCTGGATTCTTGAAAAAGTGGATGACCTTTTCTCTTGAAATTGGAGAGTGGTTTTTCCTTAACAGTTATATTATGCACAGAAGATGAGATGTTAACCAAGATGTTAAAATGTATTGTTTCCCTTTGAAAGCTAATCCCGTTCCTCATTTTCATTAATGTTGGATCATTCATTTTCCTTTTTCTTTTTTTTCCTTTCTTTTCCTTTCCTTTTCTTTTGCAACTGTTTTTGCATGAAAATGCAAAGTAGCAATAAACAGATTTTTCGTAAGACTTGCTTTAAGACTCTTCTCTTTCAGATCCAGTTAAAGTTTTTAAGTTCAGTTATTTTAAAATTCATATTCTTCAGTTCCGTAAACAAAAATAATGGAGAAATAGAATGAGGTGCAAAGCGATTTTCTAGCCCTCACTAATCAATAAATGACAATAAAATGGGGATGGTGTAATGTCCATAATTTAATTGTCTGCTGTTACCAGGTCACCACGAGACAGCAGCAGAAGCGGGGAGAAGCTGGAATTGGCCATGTCCAACCTCACTGCGGATGTCCTGGAGTTACTCCTGGAGTTTGTTTATACAGGTTCTTTGATCATAGATTCAGCCAATGCAAAAACCCTACTGGAAGCTGCCAGCAAGTTCCAGTTTCATACTTTCTGTAAAGTCTGCGTTTCATTTCTAGGTAAGAATCACTGCATCTAGTGAGGTCTTAAGAGCTTGTGTTAAGGTTTGTAAACCTGTCTTTGAACACCTCTTAAAAGATAATGAAGAAACCCAAGATGAAATAGAGTCAAATAAAGTAAAGCATCATTAATTTGATTTGTGATTTGAATTCCCAGTGCTGGCATGATGGCCAGTGGAAAATGGTCTAGAGAAGCGTAGCCTGTTGCTTGAGTGGCAACAGCTCGGATAACCTGTTCTGTTGAATCTTATTCCGTTCTTGGAATCTTGATGACATTTTGTTTCCCAGAGGATGATATCTGCATAGATACCAGGCTGTAACACACAGCTTGCTTATAACTGTGACAGCATATTTTGGGTTCTGCACCAGGCCAGCTTGGTCAAACACCAAAAGAGTTTGGAGGTGGGCTCCAATGAGGGAGGAACTCATGCAAATCAACAAAAAAATTAAGGACGGCATTGCAATATCTGCAATTTTCTTGCGTTTGTGAGGAAGTCCTTTACATGTCCCGTGTTCCAGGTTAAGTGTTCCTGGGGTTTGTTACTGCATACAGAGCTATGGCCTGATGTCATGACAAAGGTGGGTGGACGGGAAGGTTGCTGTGCCCACCCCTGGTAACTGGTGTGCCCTGTGTGCACGGGGGGAGCATTTGTCTCAGTGAGGGTCTACAGAGCAATATCTTCGCCAGCGCCTCCATCCATCCATCCGTCCTCTCATGGCCACGAGAACTCCGTTCTTCTTCCCAGGGGCACCGTGTCATCCTGCTCCTTTCACTTCCCCTCTGCTTTCCAGCAGAGAGTATTTCAAAACAGTCCAAGATTTCCAGCTCAGCTAAACTTTACTGGCCTGAACTGGAACCAGACAGACCTGGCATGGCAGAAGAGGAGCCACAGCTTGAGCTCAAGTGAAACACACTGGTTCAAATTCCTGCCTGTACCACAAGCCACTCCCTCACTGTCATAGCTGCAATATCGGTTTATGAGACAGTAATAATTGTGAAATTATTAACACAAAGTTATTAATACAAAAAAATTTATCTTGCTGTCATATGATTTACTTCCCAGTTATAAGTACCAGATAACCTTTTTCTGACATCTGATTTCTGCTTGGGCTTCCTCAACTCCCAGCTTGGTGTGGGAGACATCGTTCACTCTGAAGCCCAAATGAACTGTAGGTTCTTCCTGGGCAGTTCTCATTTAAAATTGACATCTACTATTGCAGAACGTGGAAGATGAGAGTTTAGAAAATGTTGCACTCAAAAAATAAGAACAACAAAAAACCCTCAAATGAGTCCAGTTTACTGCTGTGTTAATTTTCAGTGCTAAGCCAGCCTGCTGGCAAGATGAGTGGTGTGACTAGGCTGGTACAATGCAGGCATCAGTAAAGAATCTCTGGCATTGTATTCTCCTTTCCAACTTTTTATATGCCACTTGTTTCAAAGTCGGTTCTCAAATGGATGGGTACTGGTGATGTGAAATTTATGCTTTGCAATCCCACCATGTGGACTGTGCAATTTGAATGAGGCTCTGGCTCTGGCATTGCTTTCTCCCAGCTTCCCTTCACCGCCTTTTTACAGTGATTAGATCTTACAGCCTTTCCAAAAATACAGGATGTGTTTAAGTTGTGCTATCACTGAAGATTCAGCCACAAAACCAAAATACATTTATTTCACTGAATCAGTGTGAGAGTTCTCTTTTCTGATAGTTAATATTTTAATTCAGTGAACCATGTTATGGTATGAAATAGTAGAGTTGGTTATAAGTTCAGTGATATATGGAGAGTCACTGGAACTTTGTATTCTCATTTGGAGAATTCACGGAGTGTAATTGCTTATTTTTATTTATAGCTGTGACTCGATTGCGCTACAGAGACAGCAGAGCATTTGCCATCCGAAAAGTTTAGGGAAAAGCATTTTGTCTTCTCTGTGGCTGTGTTTTTATTTTTCACCTCAGCCACCTCTGCTCTATACAAAGCAAAAATATGGTAAAAATCAGGGGTTTTTTTTCCCGCAGGGTTTCTGGAGGGTTCACCAATATAAACAGTGAATCTTTCCCATCAGTGGCCCTATCTAAATAGGGAGAGAAGGGGAGGGGAATTCAAAGAAGTAAAAGCCCCAAATTATTAAGTCTGTTTAGCATAGCACAGCACAATCTCAGAGGAAGTTCACGTCATCCTTTTTCAGCTGTGTATATCCAGGAGGATCCTGGCTTGGTGATGTCCAAGCGGCTTTTGTGTCTCTGTCCTGGGCCTTTTAGCAGCCTTGGGCAGAGGCACCCCAAATTTTCTTGTACTTTCTGGTGAAAAGATGCAGCAAAATGGGTCAGGAAAGTGATTTCATTTCAATGGGAGATCTCTTAACCGGCTTCCCTGGGATAATTATAGCCACGTTCTCTCTCTTCCCCACATGCTGTCTCCTCAGCTTTTGTCTAGACCATGAGAAACGACAACAGTTTTGTGCTGACTGATGCAAAGATGGTGACAGGTTCATGCAGGCACCATATGATAACCGGGCAAATGTTTGCAAACTGGTCAGGATACCATAGGTATTTCCTCCACCCATATGGCTGAAGACTTGAGCCTTTTTTTCTTCTTTTTTTCCTATTTGTTTTACACTATCATCACAGTTGTGGCTTGAACTGGGTTTTGGGTGATCCGCCAGTGTCATGGTTTCGGCCCACGGTGCACGGACACGCATCACCAGGAGGGAAAACATTCTGAGCTTGTACCTCAGCCTGCTGGTGAAAAAGTAGAAGTATTCATCCTTAAGCCTAAAGAAGTTGGTAGAACCTGGTAGTTTCATGGCCCGTGATGAGACCTGCATTCCTCAAGCACCTGAGGAAAGAAGAGGCCTTTATGGTCCTTGTGAATTCAAGAGAAAGTATTATGGGCAATTCTTTTGTTCATCCAAGGTGGAGAATTCTGAGCCAGCTGGAGAACCGCACTGCCCAGCACTGGAGAAACTATAATATATAAACTTCATATAAACTAGGTATAAATTTCAACTATACATGGAGATGGGAGAAAGGAGGAAGACTGTCACAGGGGAAGGGAAATCTTTTGGACAATTCATTAGACAATGAATGCATCTGAAAGTCTTCCACCTATCTCCCATCTTCACATGCTTTTTGATGCTAGTAGGAATACCTGAGGAGTAAGTTTCTCATCAGAATGTACACAGAGTATCACAAGGAAGTACACGTTTTGTGTTATTTTTGGTGATATCCAAATCGTCATCTAGAAGGCATTTCTAAGTGAAAATACAGCGCTTAATGCACACAGAGGGGCTGTACAACCACCCCTGAGCTTCCATCATACCGTTACCACAATCTCACTGAGTAATCCTTCCTGCATACCGTTTATCTCTGGCTTTGTCTTAAGTCTCCCCACTCCCAGAAGTGCAGTTGGAGCAGTCTGCCTGGCTGATTGTCTCCTGATGATGCTACACAGGATCCTGCTCCAAAGTCACATCTGACACAGTGGAAGATACCAGCTGCTGATCTGCATTATTGTGACACACATAGCAACAAATATGCTATCCAGCACTGTCTCAAACCAGTGAGAACCTACTAGATTACATCTGATATCCTTAAAGCCCACTCATGAGTCTGTTAAAAACTGTCCTTGAGCATTGGGAAGGGCTTAGCAGTCAGCACTTGTGTTCTGAATGGAGACAAAGTGAAACTTCACAAAAATGTGTTGTTACAAGCCCAATGTCACTGTGGCAAAACAACAATTATTGTAAACATGCCGCTGTCCAAAGGAACACAGCTCAGGAACAGATGGAGCAGAACTGGTCCTTAGCTGTCTTTGTCATACCGGCATTGAGAAGTACCCCTGAATTGCAGTCATTTGGGATGAGCTGTGTTATATAGCAGAAGTCTATGTCTCAGTAGTTATGTAGGCTCCCTTTATAGTCAGTGAGGAGTAACAGGCAGGGTTCTGTTCATCCCGAAGTCATCATCCAAAATATTACCAGATTAATCCAGACTATTACCAGATTGCTGCTTGGAATTGCTTGTTTATGGGTGTGCAGGGATATTAATGTGAATGCAGAGTTGCACCACAGACAGCTGCAGTCAAGAGACATGAGTCTTGCCCCCAAATTTTGAGTCAGAGATGCAAAATGGAGGGATGAGGTAGTGTTTTTATGTTCATAAGATAAAGATTTTCCATATCTCCTGTAGCTGTTGTCCCAAGGTCTGTCTTGCTCACCTGCAATGAATCCTTGTAGTTCACTTGCCAGCCCTCATCTTGAGCAGATGTTGCTGTGCCCACCTTGCTGTGGTGCTCATCACATAGAAGTGAAGTGCAGAGAAGTGTGTCAAGCCTCCTGCACATCCCCTAGTCCCACACCCCACATCTCCCTGGGACCCATCTCCACAGGGCCTCACAAAAATTCCTGAACCAGACAGGGACATCATTGGAATCTGCCACCGAGGGGTTTCTCAGGGAAGAGAAGGGAGTAGAGCTCAAAGGGCCAACGTGGACCTGCTTGGACCCGTGTACCAGGCTGCATCAGTCACCCAGGGTTGTAAGAGGTAGAGAAACCTGTCCAGATCTGAAGAAATCAGTTGTGAGCAGTCAGAAATGAGTTTTTTCGGCCCTATGCCACAGGCTCAGCTGGAAATGGTATGGGGATCTCTCCTGAGAGAGGTAAACCCAGTCCTCTGAGGAGAAAGACTCTTGAAAGTTTTTACCATCATGTGCTGCTTAATGAGTCAAAATTGATTATTCCCTTCATTATTAACCCTGTGAGGATAAGGTGGAACAGTGGCAGATTGGCCTTTGACTTGAGAGTTTGCCAAGAGATGATGAGAGTTTTGGGCTCTGTTAGATGATTATTTTACTCCCAGCCGTATGTACACCATGAAACTATGCCAGCAGACAGAAGCAAGGAACCTGGAAGAGGTTTTTGGTCTTTGGGGGGTTTCTTGTGGTGTTTTTTTCTTGTTTTTTTTCTTTTTTTTCCTTTTTTTTTTTTTAAGAAAAATATTTGGTAGCTTTGGGCTTCGTAGCTATCAGTTTACAACCTATCTGTGGGCAGTCTTTGAGTGACAAAATCTACTGACAGCAAACAGTGCCGCTGCTGCAGTCAGCTTGAGGAAATGGGCTCCTTGGAGTCAGTACAATCAACTGATGCAAAATGAGATAACCTAGTTTTGAGACTGTCGGATCTGTAAAAGAAAATAAGAAGAGTTGGGAGGGGAAGAAAGCAAAACAAACCCACAAAACTCCTAATCTCATGTCAGGTTTAAAAAAAAAAAAAAAAAGAAAAAAAGTGGTTCATAATCCCATTTTATTAAAAGCCACACATAGATGGTGTTCAGGTTTTCAATCTGATGAAGGCAGAAGCTGGGTGTAGGGAAGAATCCCTGAGCATTTCCAGCAGAAGCAATCTGATGAGGGTTTTGTTTGAAGAGATATGGGGCTATTGCACATTCCTGTCCAGTGCTCTGTCATAGTGCACTAGGATATGACACTGCCAGATGTGATAGACTTCTCTGACAGCACAGGAGCCTGCCACTGGTACCGATGCCTTTGTGATCTATTGCAGTCTCTCTCTCATTATTTTTTTTTTTTTAATCCTATATCTTGAGAGAATATATTCTTCTTATTAGTAGTGGCTTGGTTAACAAAAGCTGCGAAGAATCTGAGAGTTCCTCTTATAAATGTCTAAAATTGGTGGGTTTTTCTTCAAAATAGCTGGAAAGGAAAAAAGTACAGTCAAATGTATGGTGTAGCACACTTCTAACGCAAAGCTACACACTGTGCTGCTGCTTCTGTTTGCTGAGAAGGAGATAATGCTGTCTCCTCTGTGCATGATTTTCTTTGAAACCCACTACACAACGTTTAACAGAAGGCGTTAGTATAATCTGTGTTTTGCATAAGGGATGTCATCACATTCAGCAGCAACAAAGTTCCTTTGAAAAAAAAAAGAGGGGGGAGGATTTTTTTTTTATTTTATTTGAAGTAGCTTAGTAGCTGAACAGGGCAAAAATTATCATAAAGTGACTGCAGCATTCTCAGAAATGTCCTTAGTGCTGTTTGCATTTATTCTTAAGTGTCTGCACTGGCGTTTACATCCTTGCTGTTCCTTAAAGCAACATTGTAGGCGGTAGGAACAGCGGCAGTCTCTTGGCTGGGTTCCCATCCCTTGGGAAGCCCCAGATACTGTTATGTCAGGAGGTTTCCCCAGTGCTTTGTGGAGGCTTACACAAAAAGCAAACTCCGAAAGTGCATTTCTCTCTCCATCCCCAACTCGCTTGTTAGGCAGACTTTGATTTTTTGTACTTTAAACCCCAATTCCAAATTAACCCAGGGTGCTGCTTCTAGTTAACTCCCTGAAATTAATTAGGGTTGGAGGTTTGTCTATGACACTTATTTTTCTCATGATCTCAGAACAAATGTGAACCTTGCTTTTAATAATTCTCAATTGCCTTTTTTTGTTTGGTTTTTTTTCCCTCTTTAGAAAAACAGCTGACAGCTAGCAACTGCTTAGGAATATTAGCCATGGCTGAAGCCATGCAGTGCACTGAACTATACAACATGGCCAAAGCTTATGCCCTGCAGATTTTCCCAGAGGTGGCAAACCAAGAAGAGATCCTTAATATCTCAAAAGACGACTTCATTTCCTACATGTCCAATGACAGCCTGAACACCAAAGCAGAGGAGCTAGTGTATGAAACAGTGATAAAGTGGATTAAGAAGGACGCCGCAATCAGAGCTCAGGTAAAAATAATCTCAGCAGCCTCACTCTGCTCCCTTCCCACGAATGCCTCTTTTAGAATAGAAACCATCTCCGTGCAATTTTAAACATACGGGTGTGTGGGAGATGGGATGGGCAGTTCAGATTAAAAAAAAGACAAAGGGAATGCAGGCTATGCACAAAATGTATGTAATTTCAAAATCTGATCCCTATATCTGATCATTTGAAATGAAAATCTCATTTGTGACATGCATGGTACAAAGCTGGGGCCTCCAGTTGTTGACTGCAGGCTCAGTCAGAGATAAATTGGGAAGAATTACAGTTGTGTGAGATGCTGCTTTAAGGGGATGCATTTTAGTAACAGCAGGAAATAAAAAATCTGTCAGAAAATCTGTATTTCTTTTGATGCCACATACTGAATGAGTATAACTCCAGTTCATAAAATAAAGATTCTGTATCTTTATTGGCTGCTTAGATAATCTCTTGGGTTTTATGTATTTATTGGAGTTAGCCTTTCCTCAACCATATGAGCTATTGCAGTCTGCTCTTGCCTAAAGAAACTGAGTCTGCAACTTTGCCTGGCGCTGTCTCCAGGTAACGCTAGAAGCAATGACTGTTTGGAGGCTGCTGGTTGTCCTTGGGACCAGAAGTCATCCCTGGTGGTACCTAAGAACCTGCTACTTGCCTTGAGTCAGCTCTGTGGTCTGCACCCCAGACTTCTCCATTTGGAGGCCAGTTCTCTGCACAGACCCCATAGGGGGAACGCTGTTTTCCTCTGTCCCCTTCTTTGGAGGCCAGAGTTGTTCCTGTTGACCCTCAGTCACAGTTTGGGCTGTTTTAAGGTGGACAGTTGCTTATGGACCAGAGTAGATCTCAGGGAGACACTCGGCCGTGTAGCTGATGCCGTCCCACATCATGACAGTCTGTACTACCTCCTTGACCGAAATGTGAATTCAAGCTCCTAAACGTGCAGTGGGATGTTAAATGTGTCATTGGATGTGATCCAGAGCAGCTGCACGTCCACACCTTGCCTCCAAAGTGGGAGAAATAGGAATTCCTGCTCTCCTCAGGCTGCTGCATGAGGGCATTAAGGACAGTGGGGTACTGCATGCCAGGCCAAGCCTTGCTGCCTGTGCTGCTCCACCAGCTGAGCCCCCGCTCCCTGCCAGAGCCTGCAGCCCCCAGGGCCTTGCTCCTGCCCCGTGTGCCCAGGGGATGTGGCTCAGCAGGACAATCCTGGGGACCCGCTTCACACCCTGACCACCTCCTCCATGTGCCAGCAGTGCCACTTAGCATTGCCCAATGTTGTTATTGCCTAAAACATTCAGACAGTATCATGGATTTACTGAAATGCACCCCTTTTTGGCTCTCGCTGGCCTTGAAAAACACAGTTTTACTGAGTGTTTCCCTGAGTGAAATTTGATGGCTCTGTGCCACTCTGAACTTAAGGCGACCTCCGGGACTATTCCCAGGGGCTGGAGCTCGGGAACCCCGCGGCAGGAGCCTGCTTGTCTGGTGCCAGCAGAAAGTGTCACTCATCAGACGGTCTCAAAACTGCAGTTTTAAATATTTCCTTCTGCATCCTGCTGAGGCAATGTTGGGAATTTGTTTTTTTGAGTGGTGGTTTTTCTTGCTACCACCACCGCCATCCCCTCCTCTCTTCCTTTCGTGTTGCAGTTGAGTTACTTTTCTGGGTTTTTTTATTCCCAAGTTTCCTTCCCCTCTGTCCTGGTTCTGCAATGTTTTTTAGTTTATGATGGCAGTTTTATTTGCTTCTCCAAATTTCTCTGTGGTGCTTTGGTTTCACGCATTACTTTACAGGAGCTTTTAATTTTTAATTTGTGTTTATCCAGAGATAAGGGTTTTGAATAAATTACTATTAAAGATAGCAAGAAGAAACTATTTTCCTGCCCAATCCTACCACTAAGCTAGTTTATTTAAATAGTAGCTCTCACTTTCCTTAGTACTCTGTGCACTGCTTGATCTATTATAAAGCTCTTAGTTAAATAGGTACTTATTTTTTAAAAGTAGGAGCTCACATTCACCACGAAAAGTACCATCTTTACAATAATGAGTCTGCATTTTCAGAGCCTGGGAACAAATAGCTTCCATGGTGGATAGGAAGGAAGATAGACCTAAATAATCTTATTTCTAATGAAGATGATGATGATGAGTAAAAATTTCTGTATGGTGTGCAGCACGGCCCACCACGCCAAGAACTGCCCGAGCCCCTGTGAGATGCACAGGCTGCTCAGAGCTTTGGAGAACTGGGCAGCCATGGCAGCACTGAACACAGGATGAACCTTCCTGTGAGGGCTGTGCATGGATATTTTTATTTTATTCACATTTTGGAGGTAGATTCTATGAGCTGCCTTTAGACTTTTTGGGGTGGAGGACACCAGAACTGTTGAGGTCTTTTGGGAGGGTTGACGAATGCCATGAATTGCAGCAGTCCCAAGACATCATCACTCCAGCTCTACTGCACTCCTCAGGTGACCCGGTCTGGTTTTATTTCTCTCTCCCAGAGGTAGTGCTGGCAGTTAAATCCTTCAGGGCGTGGGTTTCCAGAGCCCCCACTTTCTTCATGGTCTCTCCATCTCCCTTTGAACCTTGACAGTTCAGGCTCTACTGTCACGTTTTTATTTTCAATAGCTCCAATGGCAGGTGACTAAAATGCCTCTTTGGCAGCTTCTTCCAAGTCCTGCGTTGGTGATTCTCCCAAAGGTGGAGGTCTGGCACAAACAGGGAAAGGTCTGTGCTCTTCATCTCACCTACACGTCCATCTTCCCTGGCAAAGCCTGGCAGGGGCTTTCTCGGCAGAGATATCCCCACAGAGGAGCTTCTCTCTGAATCAGCACCCTCTGCCCCCAGGGCAGCTGCAGCCCTCCAGAACTCCTTGTGCTGTAATGGCTTTGTGTCACTCTGCAGTGCCTGGGGACAGTAAATCTCACTCCTTGTGTTCCCCCACTGCAGCCTCATGCCGTGCTCTTACAACAACTTATCCATCACTGCCTCCCCTCCTGCCCAATCCCCTGCTGAAAGCCTCTGGGAAGGAGATTTTCAACGGATCCTCCTGTTCCCCTGGAAGGGCGTTGTTTGCTGTCTACCTGCTCTTCTCTGCCTTTCTAAAAGCTTTTCTTCAGGTGTCTGACTGTTTCTGCTTTTGTTAATTCTTTCCCCACCAGGCTGGAGGGCAGTGACAGGGAAGAAAGCAGGATTTTCTTGGAAGGCAAGTTGAAAAGCTGCGCTCTGGCTGATGTTTAATTGTGCACATTGTGCTCCTATGAACAGGGCTCATAAAAGTGCTCTGTGGCATTACAAAAGACAGCACCTGAGCCTTGTTACAAAGAGAGAACAGCAGTGCTTTAAGGGTTGCTGATCATCTGCATAAGACAAAGAGGCAGTTCGGAGAGTGACATGTTAAACCAGGATTTGGTAAATAATTATATCCCCCTAGTGCACTGGAGCAGTGCTTCAGCTCATGGGTTTATGAAGCTGGTTTAGTGCTGCTGGTAGTGAAGTTTAAAACTGGTCTGACCAGAAGAAGCAGCCTGTGAGGTGAGGTGAGGACTAGTAGGTAATTTCCTGTGCCGCTGGACATAGAGCACTGGTTGTAGGCGTCCTTCTGATTGCTGTCACTGAGTGCGGAGCCTGCATCTGACTGACACATCTGGGAAAGCTGAATCTTTTTTCCTATTTATTTCTCTTCCTGACTGATGGACGAGATTGTAGGGTTTATCCTAACAGTTATCCCCTTGATAAGCTTATTACAACTCCAGTAAACTCATGCAAAAAATATATTGTATAATGGAGGCTTTGCTGTCTGAAACCAGCACGGTCTGAGCTGCCTGAACAAGGAAAGATTTCTGCCAGGCCCCACGCAGTCTTCACCTGAGCACATCCCCCAGCCCTCTGCACGGCCTTGGGCAGGTTGTTTCACCTTTTTGCCCCCATTCCTTACACTCTAAGCTGGAGGGAAGTGATGCCTTCCCATGAGGGCCGTTGGGAGGATCCAGTGCATAACGAGCCATGCTGTCCACAGGTACTGACGACTGCCAAAGCTGCTCAGAGCTGCAGTCACGCCAGCATCCGCATGGGATGGGAGGGATGGGAAGTTGCTGGATGTGTAGCAATATGCTGCCTGTCCAAAGCATAGACATACCAAAGCTCATTGGAAACATTCCCACTTTCTCCTCCAAGTCCAAAGTTGTATCTCTTTTCTCTGATATTAAAAAAACCTACTACCATGTTTATTAATGACAGAAAGCCTGGGGAAACAAAAGTCCCTGTTGCATGAAGATTCCCTCTCACCCTGAGGAGGGGCAAGACATGAGGAGAGGGCAAGCGTTTCAGCGAGTTGCCCAGAAAAGTGCTAGAAGGGAGGCAGATACTGCAGTGATGAATGAAGGACAAGAGGCTCAGCTGAATGACAGCCACCTTTTGTTGCACTCTGCAAGGATATAATCATGTGCTCTTTTTCCAAATCTTTAAAATCATGGTGTCCAGCAGCAATACAAAATGTCTCCACCATAAAGGCATTAACAAGCTTTTTATGAACTTGTGTCCTCAGAGGCAGATTTATCTAAACAGCATCTTCATGGTGTCTGAGAACCAGAGATGCGTAGACAAATTTGAGGTAATTTAGAGAAGAGCAACACAAATGATTAAAAGACTGAAGGAACTGATGTGAGAAAAAAAAGATTAAAAGATGTGAATATGCATGACTTGGCCTAATGACAGCTAAAGAGGGATAAATGTCTACAAGTGTTTGAAGCCCCAAGGAGGGGAGTTGCCTGGAAGGATGCATGGGAATAACAACAGTAAGGACCACTGGGATTAATTTGAGACTTGGCAAATTAGTCTAACACTAAGCAAACACAAAGCCCACCTGTAAGCCCTGTATCTGTCAGTGAGGGTAAGGAAAAGTGATGGAGAGAAGGAGAAGAGGATTTATGTCAAAAAAAGCTACAAATGCCCATGAGCTATATTTTGGCAGTGACAGAGAGTGGCAGTTCGAAGGCAAGACGCTACAGAGGAGAAAGGGTTGGTGACTGTGAGAGAGCAGATGGAAGATCCCTTATTTCTCAGGCGCATTTTAAAGAGCCTCCATGCAGAAGAGCAGTTTGCTTCAGGAAAATGGAGACTCTGAAGGTAACAATGACAATTCCGACTCTGCTCTGTGATGAGAAGGAGGTAATGATAGAAGCTGATACCCAATACCAGCATGTACAAATTACTTAGTTCATCATAATAAGAAATTAATTGATCAATCAATGTACTCAAGGGCATTAAGTGTCAGGAAAGAGTGTTGGAATAAATATGGAAAAGGATGCTTCCAAGGGAGCCTAAGTGAATTAGGCACTAACACTCTATAACAGTTCAATTAGGCTTCTTTGAAAAGCCCACACTACCCCGGTGCTTTGAAATCCATTTGTGGGAAGAGCAGACAAATGCAGAAAGATGCCATAATGAAAGTACAAGGAGCTTCAATTTCCCTGAAAGTGAAAAACGCAAGGGATGAGCGGTAACCCCTGTGATTTCCCGGGGATGGGCTGCTCAAAGAGCTCCAATTTGAATGAAGCTTTTGCAGACACTCAGCTCCCATACGGGCTTACAGAGGGAGAAGAAAAGGCAGCAGCAGGAATGGAATCAGTGCAGGAACATGCCCTCAGCTATATATTGGAGGAAGAAACTGCATTAAATAAAAAAGAGGATTCAGGTGACATTAGCAGTTCCTGAAATTCCCTCTCTACTAAACTTTTAAGTTTTTTTTAAAGGGATACCCTTGACAGAAAATCTACAGAATTATTTCTCTGAAGTTTTAATTGGTTTGAGGAGCTCCCTTGTCTCTCATTCTGCTCAGTCTCTTCATTTGTGGCTTTTCCAACACATTTTTCTGGTTTTTTACAAAATCTTTCGTCGCTGTTGCTGAAGCAACGGCCTTACAAAGACCCACATACACAAGCAGCTCCTCACAAGTGCTCCCTTGCCTTGTTCTGCATGTGGCCCCAGAATTCAGGACCAAATTCCAGAAACAAAATCGTTTTATATCATAGTCAAGAAGCATTTTGAAGAGTTATGGCACATGGATTCATGTGCCTGTGTGTTGTAGGGGTGGGGATATGAGTGGTTCTGTGGAGCACCTGAGAAGTTGCAGCTGTTTTGTTGTTGGCAGTGTGCTTTTGAGGTGCATCCATTTGCTGTGTTTGAATAGGTGAGTGCCCATAAGCAAAAGAAACACCACTTACCCCTGGTACCCTGTGGGAGAATTTTGAGGGATTATTTCATAGCGTTTAGTCAGCAAGCCAGAGAATGCATGGTAAGAGTGAGGCTTTTTTTAATCCTCGGTATCAGGCAATTTCCAAGTATGATGGATCAATGATTTATCATCCTGAGCATTTAAAAGCCTCTCATCATATTCCTGCTGGAAATACCGACCCAAGAGCTGTTTTGCAAACAGCCCGGAGAACAGGACAGCCGCTCGCTGGTGACATTACAGTGTTTAGTCAGCTGTGCTGCCATAAAGATGTCACGTTGAAACCTGATTGCAGGAAGACAGAGGGGCTGCTCTTTCCTTCTTGCTGGGCATGAGATTTATGCACGTGGCACCCTGCCACGGAGCCACCAGCTGAACCCAGTGCCTGCAAACCAGATTTTCTGCCACATGTTTATCTCATGATATTAGGAGGCTGTCAGCTGACATGCTACCAAGCCTTTGGGTTTAATCTGAAGGCAGCATTGCAATTCCAAGAAGTCAGTGCAGGTGATTAGTAAGTACTCCAAGCACAGCGGAAAGCTTAGTTGGGCTTGGATATGACCTTGGGTGTAGGAATGCACAGGAGTTTACTGGAAACACAACGTGTCTTTGTAATACCCAGGGGTTGGATATATCAAAGCAAGTCCCCTCATTACCAAGTAGCAGGGCAGCACTGGGAAAATCTAGCCAAAAAAAGCTTGTTTCTGAGAACGGCAAAGCAGTGCACCAACAGCTTTGGCTTCCCCAAACCAGCCAGTTCCCAGTTCTGTTGGGCTTGCGTTTGGAAACTCAGAGCTGGCAATATTTTGAATATCAGGTTGGATAAGCTGTGGGGTAAGCCTAGTTTGGGCTGGAGATGGTGGTCGTGTCACCTCTCCAGCATGCCAGTGTGCATGGCCAGCATGCCACATCTCCAGTCATCGCCATCAGCACAGGTCACCGGGCACTTTGTTACCTGGCCACAGCCAGGTGGTTTTTAATTAGCATGTCCTGTTCTCGTTTAAAGGAGTCTAATATAGTGGGGAACTGGTTCTGCTTCAGATCTGCCCCGATGGCTTCCTCCATCCAAGGAGGTTCTTGCTGTCACACTGGGACGGTGCGCGCCGTGTGGCGAGTCTGAACCCAGGGCTCCTATGAGGCAACATAAATCTCCTTCAAGGCTCCCAGATGAATCAAATATATTCCTACTTCATAATGTTTTGAAAACTATTGCAATTGTGCATAAAGGGCTGAAACAGCAGTTTATTGGAGCAAAACCCTATCGTAATGTGGGTAATCTACCTTCTGTATTTGTATTTCTAGCTGAAGCCTGTTTCTTTAGGCAGAAAGTACAAAGGGGCCTTTGTAGGGAGAACAGTAAATTGGAGAGACAGATGAATTATAAGGCATAAGGGAAACATTATTTTGACCTCTTTGGGCATTACTTCAAAAATGTTAAAAATCTTGAGAGCTTTTCAGTGGAGCATTTAAGGAGCAGGAAATATGACTCTGCAGCAGTAGACATACTTCCTTTAAAACCGAACTGTATACTGTTGTGGCCCAAGTCCTTGCAGGAGTACAATGAGAGTCCTTTTGGAGAATACTTGTGAGGCTTTTACTGGATTAGAGATTTGAGAATAAAAAGATTATTTTTAATGTGATAGTGAAGTGGGTTTTGTAACTGAGACTGTGAAGATGCCAGAACAAAGCCCACTTGCGAGCAAGCATTCATAATACTGATGTAATCAGTAGGAGAAGAAATGTCATAAAAGTTTAGCAAAGTAAATGTTCTCACTCAAACTACCAGTCAGGAATAAAAAAAGCATTAGTGGCTTTTGTAGTCTCATTTGCTAAAGCACTGGCCTGCCTAATGAGATGGGAGTAACTTGTGTGTGAACAGATGATTAGGGAAAGGCTTGAGAGGGTCAACTTCAAGGTACAGCTGGCCATGTTGATCACATATTCCTCTGAGTCAACACTGACCCAATGGTAACGCTTAGGTTTCCTCATAGCATGATCACAACCTTCTGAGCACAGCACCCAGGACAAATGGACACAAAAATTCCTGCCAGAGGGTAGAATTAATCGCCCTCTAATTTGGATTGACACGTGGTTGTAGATGTCTTAGTGTGCCGTGGTCTGAGGCGTGGTCTGAGGTATGTTTTGAGTTTCCCAGGAGCCGACGGCCCACAGTTCTGGCCCAGAAGGGGACATTGATATTCTCTGCTTCCCCTGGTGCTCAGTCCATCCTCTCAGCTCACATTGCTCTGGGGACTGTTAAGTGTGTTGACTAAATCTCTCTTAATTATAACATGAGTTTACACATCTGGCTGACAAGTAAATACTTGGCTTGTATGAACCCATTTGGATGTCTGAATCTAGAGCTGAATCTCTCCGCAGAAATGTTTGGGTAATTAGGGAAAGATAAGATCTCTTAAGATTTTTCTCTCCCTCTTTTTATATGAAACACACTTGTGATTGCAGGCTGGTGGGAGATCCTGCTTTCTGTTCAGCCACTGAAATCAGTGACAAATCACTGAAATATGTGCCTTGAAGCAGGGCAGATAGCATCTCTCAGAAGTCTCTGCTCTACTGTGTCCCCAGTGACTGTCCAAAAAGACTTTGCTCATGTGACAGCAGTGCCCTGGCTCCTGCAGACTCACCCTGGCCATGCATAGGGTGTCTGGCAGCATCACCACTCAGCACAGAGTTTATGGATGAGATCTTCTGCTGGTGCAAAACCTGAGCAGTTCCCTTCACCCAACAGGAACTACGCTGAGGTTCACATTACCTGAGAAAAACAGTCCTGGTGGTGTTCAAAAACTTTCCTAGCATTTTAAACAATAAATATTTACATTTTTGCATAGTGATGTCCATTCTCAAGGAGCGGAGGCATGGTCTCCCATGTTTATGATCTGGTAACTCCTAAGTTTAGGCCCAGAAGGGGTATTAATATTCTCTCCTTCACCCTGGCATGTGATGCAGGCTGTAGAGTAGTCATAAGCGATTCCCAACGAAGACCTGAGAAATATTTCTACTTGTCCAGCCAGCGCCTGCAGCCAAGCAGGGAGGAGAAAACGTTCCCAGGGTTACAGGCACAAAGCACAACTCCAGGGACCCGAGGTGGATGAATTTGGCAGTGTGCCCTGTGCATGTATTCTGCTGCTTTAGTGGTAACTGGTAACATCAGTAGGTGCAGTAGATGTTTCATAGCTGTGTAAGGCACAACGGAAAGACAAGAGAGAATGGAGAGCAAATAACAGATGGTAAGGAGGTTGAAAAGCTTTATGGTGCTTATTCCAGTCTTAAATGAAAAGGATAATAGTAACAGGATATTTAGTACAATCATCGCTAACAGAGCTGGGAAGTCTTCATGAGGGAGAATCCAAAAGAAAAAGGCTGCTGATTGCCTAAATCACTTGAATATTCTTAAATCAGTGAGGCTAAATGAAATTCACCCTTGACTATAGTGCTTGAAAGAGCTGGTGCGAAAAGAGGTTGCTTTATAAAAGCTTCTCCTGTCTTGTGGAGACACTGCCATGCTTCGTACTCCTCAAATCCCTTGGTGAAAAACACTGCTATTCTATGTACCCTTAATGCTCTCAGCACCGAGCCCGAGTCGTGACTGCGTGTGGTCGTGCACACACACACACAGAGCCAGCTTTCTGGAGCTGTTTGAGCAAAGGGAAGAATAAGAGTGAAAAGTGACATCGGTTTTGATATGTGACATCAACTTTCAAGCTGATGAAAGGGAGAAACATGTTCTAATTATTATTCCCCTTCAAAATAAGCCACGAGCTCAGACAAAAGAGGAGAGAAAGGAGGGAAGGAATCCAGGAGAGAAACAGAATCACATTTTCTCACTTATATAATTAAAGCAAGGTAGGCGAGCGAGAGGGAGAGCTCGCTGTGCTCGGGGAGCAGTGCTGCCCCATTTATTCAGGGAAAGGTGGGAAATGGAGGCGGTAACTCCACCGGGGCCGTGGGAATTGTCCCATCCCTGATAGAAAGGAGCTGTTCTCCCAGTGCTAATTCCCAGTCAGCTTTGGGACACGGTGGTGCCTGTGGAACCCCATGTCCCCATGTAGAGGCACACCTGTTTGTGCTGGTGTTTGGCACTGCTTTGTGCGGTGGCTGCTTCCAGCGCAGACCAGCCTCGGGAGTGTCAGGGGCAGCTCTGGCGTGTCCCACCACACCAAGGGAAAGTGCTGGCTCCTCTATACACTCCATGTGTTTTCCAACTTTATTTAAACTGCCCTTCAGAGACTCATACTGCTTCCTGAGCAGCCTGTAGTGGGAATTAACCTCCCCTGTGGGATTGTCTCGCTCATCCCCAGTGTACCCTCTCTCCGCATTATTCCCCTGTCCCGATGCCACGTTTCGTCTTGGCTCCCGTGTAAGGTTAAACGCCTCCAACCTTCTTAAAAAAAGCACTTCCTGAAGTCAGAGCTTTGCCACCCACTGCCATATGTCCACTGCTCCCTCTCTTATAAGGTAATGACATTAAGATATCTGCAGCCAAGTGCCTGACGTTTGTGGCTCCGGGGAAGGAGCAGCCTCTGTGCCTCCTAGAAAGCATCTCAAAAATGGATTTCAGCAAGGGAGGAATGTCTTTTTTTTATGTTTTGAGGTTGGTGAAGTGATCCGAAGCCCTACTTGGCCCTGTGCCACACGAGAGGTAATAGTGAGAAGTCAGGAACTTACTGCTCACAGGGGTGTTTTTCTCCCAGAAGAGAAGCACCGTCCCTTTTCCATCCCTTTTGCATCACCAAACACCTTTTTTATCCCCAAACAATTGCAGGGTGGCCAGGCTTCAACTCTTCAGGCTGTACCTAAAATTGCCAGCTCCATTGTTGAGGAGAGCTGATAAGCAGGGGGGTGGGAGTCAACCTGAGACCCTTCAGCTCCTTGGGACAGATTTGCAGGCACATGAGCATGGGGCTCAGCTCCCCACAGGTTGTTGCACTTTTGCTGTGACAGAGCTTGCAGCAGGCTGATGTGGCTCTCCGGTAGGGGAGCAGTGTGAATTTGGAGGAGACATCCTTTGTTTTCCTTCTAAATTAAGCCTGCTTCTTCAGCTTGGGTGGGGAAGGGGGAAGCCCTGGAAGTGCTCACAGGTGCTGCGTCCTCCACCTGCTTGGCCAGCCCATTCCCCACTTCAGGCCGTATCCCTGCCCTCCCATCTCACTATGCCCCTGCTCCGTTCCTGTTCCTCCTCCTGCTCCTGTTCCTGCTGTGACTTGGCTCTCACACGCTGCAGGGACAGGCACGCTGCTGAAAAAGAAAGTCAGAGCCAAGTGGCTTCTGGAAGACCAGAGGCATCTGCAGGCCAGCAGATGCTGCTGGCGCCCAGTGTTTCTTGGGACCAGCATGGACCTCAGGAATATTTATTTGCATCCTGGCCTCAATCCCAGTTGGGATCTTTGGATGCTGCTGCTGTATGAATATTTATTGCAACAGATGAGTATCTTTTCTTGCTGCTCACCCTCAGTTTGCATCCCGTTTGTGTGCCGTGCCTCTGGAGTTCCGTGCTTTCCCATTGCTCTGCTTTTCGCTGTATTCTCATGCACTGTTGTGATATCCCCAACTATATATAAAAAGAATAATCTGGGGATGGACTCCTGCTTTTTCAATTGCAGTTTTCTCTCTTGGGGTTTTGTTCTCCTTTAAGCTGTGTTTGGTGACAGACAGCTTCATTTGCTCAGGTGTCCTATACCCTCTGAGGTTTAATGTATTTGTTTAGAAGAGGAAACTTACTTAGTCAGTATTTCTATAGCACCCTCTGGAGTCAGACTTCCCTAAAAGCTAGAGCTACGTGATTTCTTCACCAACAAATAAACTCTACTAATTGAAAGATTTTTAGCAATTGGCTGACATCATTCAGGCTCTACCACAGTTATTGAAATCTACTCTATTTACTGACTTTTGTTTCACTTTTTATAGTGCCAGAAAATACTTTTGTGGGGGTTTTTATTACAGTACAACAACCACACTCACACTACAAGGTTAATTCAGATAACTCCAATGCTTGCTCCATGTCTCCACTGCATAAGGTGTTACATTCAGCCCGACTTCAGAACGAGCTTTTATTTTCAAAAATTCCTCCATACAGTGCTGTATAACAGGAGCTGCCACCTTTTGAAGATTATTTTCAGTCTCTGGGACCAAGCCCAGCCTGGGCCAGGGAGCTCTGAGAGCTGCACTGTCTCTGTCCCACCCATTCACTAGGCAAGGCTTGTATGCCGCATCCATGACAAGTGTCTTTCCAGGCTGGATGATGGGATGGTTTACAGGGAAGGAGGTAGAGATGCCAAGTGGCTGAACTCTGACATGAAGGCTGCATGTGTTATTATTTCTCCCCCCTCGCAGTATGCTGCAGAGCTGCTGGCAGTGGTGCGGCTCCCCTTCATCCATCCCAGCTATCTGCTGAATGTTGTTGACAATGAGGAGTTGATAAAGTCTTCGGAGGCTTGCCGGGATCTGGTGAACGAAGCCAAACGTTATCACATGCTGCCACACGCCCGCCAGGAGATGCAGACACCAAGGACCCGGCCCAGGCTCTCTGCAGGTAAAGCAAAAAGTCCTTCAGCAACACCAGCCCCCTGGTTCCACATTTCCTGGACATGCCCTGGGATAGGGCACAGACCTTGGCTCCTTCTCTTGGCTCCTTCCCAGAACCTGGTAATATTTCAATTTTCCATTGTGACTTTCCTTAAGCATTTAAGAGCCTCTCCCCATGGGTGGACATGGGTGTTCAGATATATGCTCCTGAAATGGGATTTTAAAAGAGCCTAAAGTTTAGGAATGATTGTCTTTGTCAGAGACTGTAACGTTCCTCTGTTGTCCTGAAAGTGAGTCCCTTGCCCTCTTTGCCTCAGTTTCTCAAGCTGCAGTAATAGGTGAATAATTTGATTCTTTGCCACGGAGCCTCTTGTGGGGAGGATCTACCTAATATTCATCAAACACCTTCACTTTCACAGCCCTTTGGAAATATAATATTTTCATATGGTGAGGCTGGTGTAAATATGGTATTTTTATGCTAATGAGTACCAGCTCAGGCTGTTTAATGCCTCCAGAACAAATGGATCACACATACCATATTCCCTTTTAAAAACCCAGCAGCTACGAAGAACTGAGTCTTTTTAAGAAGTTTCACGCCCATTTTTCCTTTTTGGAAAAGTGCATGGAAAAACCCCGAGTGCCCACCTTGCCAGCTGAGCCCATATCATGGTGACGTGAGAAATATCCTAAATATTCACTGAACAGAGAGTGCAAACACCACGTAGGAAAACCGCATCCGAGAAGGAGTCTGGAGCAGGTGAATTGTTTTAACATGCTGCCTGTACTTCTGCCTCCCATAAGTACAACAGAAAGCCAGACAAAACTTTCTGTCACTGCCACTGATGCTAATGTGGCGCGGAGATGGCATATCAAACCACGGCATTTGCAGCTTCGGGAGACTGCCTCATCAAGGCACCTTTCAGAAGGACGAAGTGTAGAGGACTTTCAATAACAATCTACCCTAAAAAGTCTTTCATTGAAGACGACTAATGGTGTGATGTTTGAAGGGATTTTTGAAAAGTGCTTATTTTAATGTGTATAAAATTGTAGGTGTAATGTGATCCATTTCCAGAAGCTTGTTGATGAGGGAAAAGTGATTCTCTCAGGGTAAAGGAGGGTGATTATAGTTTTTTAGGTCAGAGTCTAATTATATAGAATCATGTTATTTTGCATATCAACAGCATTCATGGAGGCACAAAGGATCTCTAAACACCCTTTGTGGACTCGCTGCTGCGTGTCACATGCCCTCTCGAGGTCATTGATTATAATCAAGTTATGTCTTGCACAGGTGATTAGATTTTCTGGTATGGCGCAAAAATAATGATCTCTTCTTACTGAGAAATATTTATTTAAAACCGTGCAGCACTTTATCTTAATAACTTTTAAGAGAGTAACCTTGCTCGAATGACACAAATATATTTTTTGAAAATGCTAATGAAGAATGACGATAATCCATTACTCTGCAGACGCATTTCTCTCCGCTGCTGCTCCTAATCCCTCTCGCTGGGAGTCTCGCTCCTGCCCCGCACCTGTGCACACTTGTCTCTGGGCTGGGAACTGTGATACATCACAGCAATGGTTCCAGCCAGGAGACAGCTCCTGAAATGGTGATTCCTTCCAGCCTGTGGCCTCCTGGTCCTGCTTCTGAGCCTATCTCTCCTGGCAACACATTGCACAGGGGCTTCCAATCGCTGCAGAAGGGTTTTTAACACTTCAGCTAAATGCCATGTCCAAACCATCCCCAGCACTTGACTCCCGGATGGAGCCAGGAAACATCCCAGGGTTACATTGTGACCCATCTCTGTGGGAATGAGTCTGGAGAGGAGTCTGGAGTAACACAGAGATCAGATATGAATCAGCTGTGAAGTGGGAATAAAACCTCAGAGATGTGGACTGCAAAAGTTTTGCATGAGCAGAGAGTTTGGCTTGCTGGTCACCTTGCATGTTATGGGCTTGGGGGAGCTGTTCAAGCGCAGATAAAGCTCAGTTAGTAACTATGTTAAGGCAGGGGCCATCTCTGTCACGTTTCCTAGCACGTGGTGGAACAAGACCATGATCCGTGACTTGAGCACATGTTGTCTAGGTCTGGAAAATCTGCTTTCTCTGAGAAAAGCAAATAAAAAAACCAAAAAATAACCCACCAGAAAAATATATATTAATAGAGTGCATGCAGAAAGATTATCGGGATGAAGATCCATAACCATAGCTTCACTTTCTCCAGACATTAGCTTTTAATGTGAGAAGACTTTCTTTAGAATAAAGTCCAAACATGCTTTTCCTGGATAATGACCAAGCTCCAAAGCTATCACAATCCTTGACAAAATGCCCATTTTCTTCAATGGAAGAGAAATTTGCTACCTGCAAGTCTCTCTCAAAGACTGTTGAAATGAATGGACATCTTTACGTGGAGCTGCCTTTTTATTTCTTTCCCCCCAAGTTTCGCCCAGATGGCATTCTCCCTCCCTAGTTCTCCTAAGAGTGTTCATAGTGTCATTCCTCACCCACTGCTCCCCCTACACACACATTCCTGTTTTTTCTCACCCTTCATGGTTTGATTGCAGACTCTAAAGCAGATTTATATACGATACATTAAAATTTCCCTGACTGATGAGTATTTTTGGATGGGTTCCTGCCTGGTTGAGAGATGCCACTTTTTTACAATACTATTTTTCTCGCTTGAATCCTAGGAGTAGCCGAGGTAATAGTCTTAGTTGGGGGTCGCCAGATGATTGGCATGAACCAACGTGCTTTAACAGCAGTCACTTGTTTAAATCCTCAAAACAACAAGTGGTACCCATTGGCCAGCCTGCCCTTCTATGATCGAGAGTTTTTCAGCGTGGTCAGCGCTGGAGACAACATCTATCTCTCAGGTAAGCAGCAGATTCCATAGAAACAGAACCACAGAAGGGTTTGGGTTGGAAAGGACCTTTGAAGGTCACCTAATCAGCCCCCCTGCCATGGGCAGGGACACCGTCCACTATCCCAGGTTGCTCTAAGCCCTATCCAACCTGGCCTTGGACACTTCCAGAGAGGGGGCATCCACAGCTTCTCTGGGCAGCCTGTGCCAGTGTCTCACCACCCTCAGTGTAAGAAATTTCTTTCTTGTGTCCAATCTAAATCTACCTTCTTTCAGTTTAAAACTCTTATGTCTGATCCTATCACTACAGGCCTCGATAAAAGCCTCTTTCCATCTTTCTTATAAGCCCCCTTTAAGTATTGAAAGGTCACGATAAGGTCTTCCCAGACCTTTCTCTTCTCTGGGCTGAACAACCCCAAATCCCTCAGCCTGTCTGCGTAGGAGAAGTGCTCCAGCCCTCTGACCATTTTCATACCCCGTCCCTGGACTCAATTCAACAGGTCCATGTCCTTCTTGTGTTGGGGACCCCAGAGCTGAACACTGTACTCAAGGTGGGGTCTCAGAGTGGAGTAGAGGAGGAGAATCACCTCCCTCGACCTGCTGGTCATGCTGCTTTTGATGCAGCCCAGAATACGGTTGACTTTCTGTGCTTTAAGTGCACACTGCTGGGTCATTTCCTATTTTTTGTCCACCAATATCCCCCATTCCTCCTCTACAGGGCTGTTCTCAATCCATTCACCCCCTAGATTTACCGGACTGGGAGAAAAGTTACGATGCAGGCAGCCCAGACAAAGCAGGACCTGCCGGAGTTTTACCCAGCTGCTCCTGGGGAGAAAAAAAAAAAAANAAAAAAAAGAAAAGTGGAAGGGATGTTGGGAGAGAGGGATTTCCCTGCTTTTATCATTCTCCATGTCTCTGCGGTGTTAACGTTCTCTCAGAGCAGTCAACAACAATATTTTGCAGTTGCAACGTGAAGAAAATAGGTCTGACAACCATCAAGCATGCAAAGAGGTTTCACTGCCATAGAAACACAATTCAAAACACTGGCTGTAGTTGAATCTAAATGGTAGGTTATGGAATTTGAGACAGACAGACTGAACTGCTGAATATGTGACCTACACTTAAAGTATTTGCTTACAGGAGCATTCATGTTTTGTACTTGTTGAAACCTCTCTTTTGACAGTACTCACTAGCCCTATAATCTTCTTAGTTTTGATGAAACTGAGACCACGCTCCTTAAAAGGCTTTAACTCCCAAAGTATCTGTCGACACCATGCCCTGAGCATCGCAGTATCTGGATTTTTGCAGTCTGTTGGTACCTCTGCTTGGCTGGAGGGGGAAAAGCAATTCCCACCAGACAATGCAAGGATGCTCTGATGGCAGCTGAGTGGAGGCTGGATGATTAAAAGAGGAGGCTGGGCAGGGAGGTGCGGATGTGTGTGATCCAAGGATGTAGTTGGGAGCACAGATGCACCTGGCATCTGTACCAGTAAGGGGTTACAGCTGTTGCCTTTCCCTTGCCGAGCTCTCTCACTGCATTTTCTGCAGTAAATTGCTGCCTGTGGTGTTAAATTCCATTAATGCTGCATAGAGACCCTAAGAATTGATTGGAAATTATTTCTTGATGTTTTTTTCCCCCATGCTTGTTTGCCCATGCTTGAGAGCAGCTGGAGCAAGAGTCTTCTGGGGAGGCTTTTGTCAGATGTTGGCTTTTAGTTATTCTTAGCTGAGGTGCTTTCCAACATGTACAGCCATTTTAGGCTGTGCCATACCTGGTAACAGCAGCTTGGAATCCTAATTTCAAAGCTCATTTCAGCTCTTTCCCTTGAATCTGGATGAGTGACCGGATGGTATTTGGTGGCTGCAATAAGGAGAGCTGGAAACATAGCTAAGAGTCACTTGATATTTTGCTTTGCTCAAATGTAGAAGACACAGGAAAAAGGGAAGGGGAACCAAGAGAAGTGAGAATGGCCTTCTGCAAGCTCCAAGTGCTGGACCCTGCACTGCATAGCATAGGTTTGGAGAGCAAAATACCAAGGAGGAGGTCTGGTTTTCTCATTAAACCATGGAACTGTGTCTAGTTCAATTTCCTGGCTTGACCGCTGACTCCTGGTGTGGTCCCAAATAAATCATTTCCACCTCTTTGTGCTTCAAAACCGGATGGTAAGACACCCACTAAGTGGCTACATTGGAAGTTTCAAGCAGAAGTTAAAAAGTGACCAATATAAATATTTCACAAGATCATCTTGAACTGTTTTACAGGAGTGGTACAGCTGGTTCTGTCTTTTATCTGCAAATGAAAATAAATAAGAAATTTGTCCCTGAGAATTAGAAATTAGGCCTACAGTGCAAGCACTGGCTTTATTGTGCCCATATATGTGCTGCTTCAATCCATCACTGTATTAAGCATTTTAGATTTCAGGCTGGCCTGTGTCTCGCAAGCCAAGATAGACTCAGCCTCCTGACACCTTCTTGCAAGTGTTGCAGTAATTTAATAGACTGGAAGTTATTTATGAACGCTGAGAAGGGTCTATCCCCTTATGTATGTGTCCCTCGTAGTCTGACATCTTGATTTCTTCATGTCATCTTATTAAAAAAAAAACCCCCCAGCCTTTGGGGCACATGAATAAATGACACAGATATGCATCATCGGAACAGATGCTCAGTATTGAGGGTGATTTATTTTAATTAGTCAAATGTCATTTGAAGAGTTTTTACTTTGTAACTGGCTTTGATTGCTGTGTGCAGAGCTGCTGCCGTTCCAGGATCTCACGTAACTCTCCCCTTTTCTCTCCCCCGCCCGCCCGTGGGTGCCAGGCGGCATGGAGTCGGGTGTCACGCTGGCTGATGTCTGGTGTTACATGTCCTTGCTCGATAACTGGAACCTCGTGTCCCGCATGACAGTCCCAAGGTGTCGGCATAACAGTCTGGTGTACGATGGGAAAATTTATACCATTGGAGGGGTCGGTGTGGCAGGCAACGTTGACCATGTGGAAAGGTAAAAAAAAAAAAACAAAACCCAAAACTAAAAAAAAAAAACCCCACGTGCTGTTTGCTGGAGCTTTTCCTTCATGCTATGCTCAAGGACCGTTTGCCTTCTAAAGGACACATCAAATGGACTGTATGTGTTAAAATAAGCTTTTATAACAGCTAAGAAAGTAGGAAAGTGGGCAGGATTAGATTTCATTTAAAAGCTTCAGTGGAAAGCATTGTTTCAAAACCAAAGAGGAAAGTTGCCAGCTTCTTGCTTTGCTCAAGGGAGTGAAGAGAGGAATTAAGCTTCTTTGGACATTTTTCCAGGTTATACAATGAACTAATAAACTTCCTTTGAATTTAGTACTGATGAAAGTCTTTACAGACCACAATAGTACTTTTTTTTTTTCCTTTTAAATCCAAGAAAAGCAACAGCAAAGTAAGTTTCTTATATATGTTTTCCTGGTGTAGCACCTGAGCTTTGACCTGGTTGGAATATCCTCCCTTTGGTGGTCTTGGCCTGGGGCTGGGACCTGCCAAGTTCAGAGTAGAACAGCTAATAAATGGAAACAGTTTTGAATTCCTGGCTGAACAAAGATGGGAGAGAATGGAAATTTCTCTTTTCAAGTAGACTCCAGATGCAATTTTTTTTCATATTTTTCACATGGAACTTAAAAAAACAGGAAGGAACAAAAGTGCAGCAAAAATATTTCACCGAGTAAAATTCCAAAACCAACTAATTTCTTGTCACCCATGGCATTCAATAAAGCCGTAGATTTTATATGTACACCAATGTTTTCATTAAAAAATAGAATTCACTTTGAAATGCAGTGTATGAGAATATTCTATTCCAAAAATATTGATGCAGTCCTAGCCTTCCCCAAGCGCTTAATTGGGACACATTTTTGGGAAATGTTTTTCCTAAGTGAATGCGGCAACCAAAAATTTTTTTTGTCAGTTTTAAATGCTGAATTGGAATACTTCTTCAGCAACATTTTGAAGCAGGCATTTTCCAATAAAAGTTGCATTAACAGGCAAGATAAATAGGGATAGGTCATTAAGAAAGATTGTGAGGGAAGAAAAAAACAACCCATTTTTCAAAAGGTTAGGAACTGGTGTTGGTGATGATGCTCTCACCAAATCAGGGAGATGCAGACAACAAGGAATGAATGATAAATCATAGCAGGGAATGCAACATGTGAACGTTGCTTCCCTCCTTAACCCAGAACTTAAGGCGGGCACTGCCCACCAGAGTTGCTTTGAAGCAAATCTCACCCTTTTCAGCAAATTTGTTTCTGGTATCTGCAGGTATTTGTCCCACAATTTAAGTCAGTAAATATTTAACTAGCAGAACTATTTTTGTGAAGGAGAGAGCCCAGGAAGGAGATGCTGTTTCATTCCATCTCTGGATAAAGATGAACAGCAAAATAATGCTATTGAGAATAGGAGTCTTGATAGTTGTCATTGATTAAATTATCTCTTTTCAGTTTTCCTTGGGCCTGATTTCTGTCTCTGCTCCGATTCTCATGGTCTCTCTTTATCAAAGCATCCAAAATGTTGGTCAGTTGAATGGACCCCAAATCAAGCAGAGTCCCCTCGCTCCTTCCCTCTCATCTCAGTCACCCCAGCCCTCGCCACAGATGACATTGCAGCCTGCAAAGTCACACTCAGGCCCTCGGCGGCCCCTGCTTGGCTCAGTGAGAGTGGCTGTGCTGGTTTTCTATTGTGCCGAGCCCACCGAGAGGCCTGGATGTGGGAAAGGAGCAGATTTCCTCCCTATCATTTCAGTGCACGCTGTCTCAGCCACAATAAGGATGTCTTGTCATGGGGATTTGCTAAACTCGTGGTTATAATTAATCTGCTGTTGTCTATAGAGTGACTTGTGAGGCAGAGCCATGGAAAAAGTGCAACATGGCCTCGTTTGGGCTATGCCAGGAAATGAGAGAAGTTTGGGGCTGTTTCCTTTTTTATTCTTCATATTAAAATGACAGTAGGGGGTGACAGAAGTGAAGCACAGCATGGCTGAAGCTATGTTTTGCAAAGAATGTTTGAGGGTCTGCTGTCAGAAATGCAGGTGAGAGAAGGCTGACCCTCCTCGCTGTGCTGAGCAAAGTCGGGCCTTTTCACACAAAAGCACTCCCCATTTGGACAAGGCAGGGGTCAGGAATTTAAATCGCTGTACCCATTTTTGCAGGCAGTGAGGATTTCTGAATTTGGATTGCAACTTTGGAAAAAACGCACTAAAATACAAACTGAAATCACTTTAATTGCTGAGTTGGCTTCTGTCTTACGAGCAGTGAATGCCCACTTCTTGACTCTGCTTTTCTTCCCTCCGCCTCCTCTAGACCTACAAGAAACCAACTCTCTCCCATCATATTTCTGTGAGGGTTGCACATTCCTGTTTAGATACTGTGTTGGTTTGGATGGGACACTGTGATACAGTCTCTTAGTAGGGGAGAAACCTCTCTGTCATTCCAGCAGGTCGTAGAAAAGCACTAAATTAAAATAATGTGGCATGGTCATAGGGTCCGTGTCAGGTGATGTCAAAAATTACATTTACCTCTAAAGTTATCACTCCTCCCCTGAGAGTAGAATTGCGGAAACACACTCCTGGGTTTGGGGTAGTTTTTCACCTCCTAGGAGGCCTCTGAGATTACAGCCCTGTTATTCCCCCCAGATGGAGGTGCAGGGGCTTATCCAGGCCTGACACACAATGCAGTCCTGGGCTGTGCCACCAGTGTGAAGGGCAAGGCACTGCACATCCTCCCTCGCTGGACCACCTACCACCTCCCCTGGTGCATATGCAGCTTATCTTTCCCAACCACATTTTGCTCTCTGTCTGCTCAGTCAGCCCAAGCGTGACCATGCCCAGCTTTGGCCAGGTTCTGACGTGTGTCGGCTGGCATGGTGAAGGGCATGTCTCCAGTCCAAAGTGACTTACCCTGACCTCACCGGTTAGCACACCCAGAGCATGAAGTCTACGGGGTGTCTCGCCGCAGTGGGTCTTTGAAGACAGAGAACATAGCATTTTCTCCCAGTTTCTTTCTTGTTCTCCACCTGTTTTTTGTGGAATTCTTGTAATATTTGATCCTAACTGGTTAAAATCTTACAAAGATGTTTATACAGCATTTTGCTTTTTAAAAACAAGTGTCAGACCACCTTAGCTATACAAGATGCCACCTGCCTGCACTTAATACATCTGCTGCACTATTACAAAGCATTAAAGCAAGGAGGGACCACTGGACTCCTGATGATTTATGGCATCAGCTCCTGTGTCCCTCTCTCCATGCTTTCGGTTGTGTCGTTGATGCTGAAGGGTGCAGCCTTACCCAGAAATTCTGGTGCCACTTAAAACAGTGGGTGTTTTCCCATCAAATTCAACAGGGCTGAGATTCTTTACCCTTTATCTGCCATTTGTCTGTAAGGAGGCTGCAAAAATTCCGTCTCGATGGATAATATTGTGGGACTATCCATCACAAACAGATGAATAGGAGTCATTCATTACTCATCTGAAAACAATATGCATGTGCCAGAGGGGCTGAGTTATAAGTCCATTTTGGTGGCTGTGCACGGGTATATGTTCAGGGAAAGTTATGTTTTTGCAATGAGTGTTTAGGGAAATAACAGCGTGGCTGCAGTTCTCCATCAAACCCCTCTGGCAAGGTTCTGTGTGACAGGAAGCAAGTCATTAGGTGTTAGGCGAGAGGGTATTACACTTTCTGTCTTCTTCTGAGATATGAGTTGAGTTGGGAGCTGGTGAAATGAAGTGGATCCACGAACTAGGTCTTTAGATAATGGATGGGCCCTGTAATATATGCAATTTGAGAGCCAAGAAGGCTGCGTGTGCTGACAAGACAATGTATGTGACTGGAAGTGTGGAAATGTGGGTGCTTTGTGGTTATTATATGTTTGAAGGACAGAAGAAGATGAATTCCCTTGACCTGACAGTACTTTTACAACAGGGTTGTCTAAAACTGGGAGATTACTTTTGTTGGCAGTGCATACTTTGAAGACAGTCAAAAAAAACCAGTGTAAAGAATAAGCGTTATGCGTTTTAGAAATTGCTTCAGAACCTACTGTTTTACTGAGACATGATCATGAAGGAATTAGGGGTTCTCCCCCGAGGAAGGTAGACACTTCTTCACCAAAAGGATTGCCAGGCACTGGAACAGGCTGCCCAGGGGAGCATTGGAGTCACCATCCCTAGAGGTATTTAAAAGTCATGTAGATGTGGCGCTGAGGGACGTGGTTTAGTGGTGGGCTTGACAGTTCTGGGTTAATGGTTGGATTCAATGATTTTAAAGATCTTATCCTACCTAGACAGAAGAAAATTAAATATATTGCCTTGTCTTAGGATAGTTTCTTAAGCCTGTCAGAAGAAAAGAAAAAAGGCAAAAAATAGTAATCCATTACTGTGATTTTAAACATGTGATCATCTGAAGAACAGTTCAATATGACACTGTACAGCTTTAGTTTAAATAGAAGCTTTCCTCCAAATATAATTAAATAATGCTTAAATAACGGAAGGATTTCTTGCAGACTGACAGGAATGGTCAGTGTGTAAGCAGCTGACCATGACGTAAGGATCTTATAATGTGAATAAATGAAGATACACATGTGGCTGTTTAACCTAGGAGGACAGAAATTAAGAGACTGAGGAGAAAAAAAAATACTGTTTTCAGGTACTGAAGAGATCAAAAGTCAAGAAGGCAGTGAAGCGAGTGGCACAGCTTGAAATGAAGGGTTTTCTGCTATTAGTACTGAGGTGGTAGGGAAAGAGCAAGGAAGGAGGCGTTGAATGAAATGAAGGAAGGAAGGGGAAGATCAGGCCCACGGATGAAATCCTAAGAGTGGAGAGTTGTGGAAACCAGCAAGGTTTTATTTCTGCATGTGCTCTCTTCAGGCCTGAGCTGTATTTTCTACTGGGTTCAGGTAATTTGCCGTATCATGGATATATAAATTATACATGTACATACATATGTACATTATCTATGCAGACAACGTGCATATACACATATATAAGAGATACGAAAACATTTTATGTATATGTAAATAATACATATATCAGCAGGTAATGAGCGCAGAAGGGTCGGATGAGATCCCTGTGCTTGGTGCAAGTGACATGTGAAGTGACAGGTGGGGACACACGTGTCCTGCGGGGCCGGGGACCAGCAGGCTGCTGGGGCAGAGGAAGGAGCGCGAGGGCAAGTGTGTAAAACCACACGTGAGTCCGTAGCATGCAAGGACTGCAGACCAGGAATCAGTCGTGTGAAAGGAGATGTCCTTGAAGGTTCAAGTTCAGCGAATTGGATGGGCTGAGTAGGCCCACAGCCAAGGACAAGCATGGACACACCAGGAGGGAGCAGTGCAGGAGAGGGAAGAAAAACCTTTGCTTGGCTAGAAGCCAGCTCACATTATGTCTCCATCTACAGCTTCAAACAGGGGATTCAAATGCAAAGCTTGACTAATGGAAAGAGATCAAAGTGATTATTCTTTAAATCAGTTTCCTCCCTGCTGGCCCTTGAGCAGGGCTGGTGTGACAGGCAGCCAGGAGCCCCACGAGCACCAGTGGCCGTGGTGTGATGGCAGTGCCAGAGATGACACAACAGATGGAAAAGCCCTAGGGCAGAGAGGTAAAGCAGGTGTCAGTATTTTCTGTCCTGGAAGGTTACAAAGGTTCACCTTCATTCATTTTTAAACCAATTTAGTTAATCCTTGTGTGAACACATTAAGAGCTGACTTGAGATAGACCAAAATGATGGAAACCTGCCTTGCAGAGACTTAAGGAGCTTAGACTACTTAGTTTATCCCGTAGAAGGTGAAGAGTTGACTTTATTATTTTCTGCACGTCCATATGTGAAAGAGAGAGATTTGATAGCAGACAGCTTTATAATCCAGCAGGGAAAAAGAAACAAACTTTCTGGTGGGTGGGAGCTGAAGCAAAACAGGCTAGAAATCAAGTCTACCATTTTTCAAGGAGGGAGTGAACTGGAGGAATAAATTCTCAGGGGATGGAGGGACGTGGTGGACAGCTATCAGGACACCTTGAAGGCATCGATTTCTCCTCTTCGGCCTCAGGGCTAGGGTAGACACTCAAGAGAGTTGCTTCACTGAGCAGCCCGTGTAAAACCCACCTTAGATGCCCATGTTTAGTGGACCGGGACTTGATTCCACCTGCTTTATTGTTTACTGATTCTTTAAACCAAACGACCTTCAAGAAAAGACTGGGGTTTTAAGCTTCACCACATGCACCTGTATCCAGTAGCTTTTTGGCCTTTGGCTTTCAGCAGATTAAGTGAAACTGGTCATTTTTAGTTTCTCAGTGGCAGATGAAGGACAGTAGGAAAAATATCAGCTCTGTCATCATAGAGCGTAAACGGAGAGCAGTAAAAGTGAGTGAAAAATAGGGTCTGTGGGACCTGAGGCCTCAGTAAGGAAATTCGTCCAGAAAAAGGATGATTGGTTTTGTAATTTGAACCTTCTCCAGTATTCCTATGGATGTGGTCCTCAACCACACCCAGCCCCCAGCACATGTGAAGGATATAACCCCTTCTTCCCAAAAACATATTAGGACAACCACAAGGTCACTGTCAGGAACATCTTTGTCTTGGGAGCTGAGCTGTGCCAGGTACTTCTGCCAGCAACAGGGAAGGCAGTTGGCTGCTCACCACCCCCACCTCAGACCACTTGGACTGCCCACAAACGTTCCTGGTGCTAATTCAGAGTAGATGGTGTGAGACAAAACTTATCAGTTGGCAGGTGGAATTTGTCTTAACGGAGGAACAAGAGAAGGAACAGTAGGTCAGTTCTCAGCTCTGTTGTTTTTCCCATTCTATAACCAGTTATAGCCAATTTTTTAACAAGGCATCAAGAATTAAATTACCAATTACTGCAATAGCTGAGTTAGCAAAGTATGTCCCAAAAGCAACGTGTGGAGCTTTATATTATGTGAGATTTTTGCATATCTGCTCCAGTGGATGTGAGTGCTGCTCCCTCCGAGTGCTGTGGGTGAATGCAGGAGATGCAGCATGTGGTGACTCACCTGGAGGAGCTGCTTGTGCAGGCAGAATGCATCTGCAGGCTCACGTTTGGTACAAGAATCAGCCCGGTAAAGGTGTGTCACCTTGAATGCTCCCAGCACCATGTTGTTTAATCTTGTTATATTTCTTCCCTTTGATCACTTGTTGTAGATGAATTTAATTTCTCTGTAACTAATTTAGAGCATCATACAAGGCAGTTCTCCATGCTCATTATAAAGGACTTTCCTAATTTTTTTTTTTTTAGTTAAAGTTTGCCTCCCTCTTGCTTTTGCTTCAGTTTTATGAGTGTGTTAATTACTTTCAGTTATATTACTTGGAAACTCATTAGTGCGTTTTTATTAAGCACATTATTTTCTGCTGTTTCTGCCATTTTTATCATTCCTCCCTTTTATTTTCCCCAAGTTTGAGCAGTGAAAATTTGAGGGACATGTTACAGAGGGAGAATTCCCCTGTTGCCAAATCATATTTTGCAGATGGGTTCATGTTCATCAATTCGTTTCATGTTTGCATATTGCATATCACTGCCATTAAGAGTAAAAGCCCTGAATGGGTGATGAGGACTTCTGTTCTGGCAGCCAACAGCTCTGAAAAAGCACTACGCAGGAAACTCCTGTTTGACTGCATCTGTCATTACATGGAAATATAGAAACCTAAAAATCACATTATTCTCCACTGTCTCCAAGATTCATTTTAGAGCAGCTATTTGGATCTCTGCCACATTATCTTTTAAAAAAAGGGATGCCTGTACTTGCGATATTGTCTAAAATGAATCTTCATCCATGGATTGTTAACTGCACATCCCTTATGGTCAATGACTTAATTAAATCAGATACTGACGACCTTAAAACTAATTTAGCACTTTCACGCCTACTGTTTTCCGTTTGATTCATGTCAAATACAAATGCAATGGTGAAATCTTACTCCAGCATTAACAGTTGCAGCATCCTGAAATGAAGCGCAGTAGCTTGGTTTGCACAATGAAAATTAAATGAAAGCAACTTATTCTGGCACAAAATGTGCATTGCTGGTCAGTTAACTAGAGTAAAAGGAGCCATCGTGTTGCATTATGTTGCAGGTGAGATGTGTTCCACAAGCTGAACAACTGAAGTATATTAACAGTTGCCTGCCCACAGTCACTATTGGATATCTCTGCACTGATTAGCAAGAATAATCTCATTGTATACTCATTAAAAGAAATTAATCGGTGGAAGACATCTCAACAAAGATGTCCCAAGTTTCTGCACCTTGGACTTTAATGAGATTTGAGAGCTTTTACAGAAAACGGAGCCAGCTTTCTCTGGGCTTCTATCAATGTTTTAAAACCTTAGAGAAAAGCATTCATTACACCGTTTACCAAGTAGCTGAATTTGTAAGACGTTAAAAAAAATACATTTCCACCTCTGCTTTTCTTCTGCTTGCCAAGCTGCCTTTCTGTGCCCCAGCCTGCTTTCTGTGCCTGTCTGTGCTGCCCAGTGCTGCTCACCTCAGCTCACTGCGCTGCTGTCATCCCCAGGTACGACACCATCACCAACCAGTGGGAGACCATCGCACCCCTGCCCAAGGCCGTGCACTCAGCCGCGGCCACCGTGTGCGGGGGCAAGATCTACGTCTTTGGAGGGGTGAATGAAGCCGGCCGAGCCGCGGGGGTCCTGCAGTCCTACATCCCTCAGACCAACTCATGGAGTTTCATAGAGTCCCCGATGATCGGTAAGCCATGCGTGGTGTCAGAGCAAACCTCTGTGCCACAGGTATCTTAATGCCTTTGCAGAAAGCAAAGGAGTTCTGGGGTCAGGGGGGGATATCCCTATAACGTATTGGCAGGAATGCATGGCTCTTATACCAGAGAAGCAATTGTCTGGATTTCCACTGAATGCAATTGTCACTCATTAATAGAGACTAGCTACCAGCTAGAAGTGGTGAGTTCAAAGCAGAGGAGAAAGGAAATTGGTTACTAGGTATGAACAATTAGACACTTTAGATTAAAAAAGTCTCCAAGTGCAGTGAAACTTCATGCTGGCAGCATCATGTGTTGTTCCATGTGGGTTCACAGCACTGCTCAAGTAGTGGATTATCACTCATGGGTTTGTTAAAACGCTGCCTGTCCTGGGGGAAGTGACGGGCATTCTGAACTGAGGTTTATCAGTGGTGTCCACAGGCGGATGTGCTTCAAGGCTGACATCTTCAAGACGTAGTTTATTAAAACCGTGTTTCTTAGTTTATGATGCCCTTGAGCTCACCAAACATAAAGAGCAAGATGAGAAGCCAAATTTTCTAATGTACCAGCCAATGTCAGAGGTGATGACTTCCTTCCAAAATTAAAACAGCACTCAGAAGTTTGCAACTTACTTGCTTTCTGTGGCAATTTGCACCCTGAGTGTTTAGGCTGCTTTTGGAAATGAGGTTTAGTGTTCAGCTCGGAGAGGATGCCTCTGCAGGCAAGAGCTGACCTGGGTCGTTTCCTCTGCACCGGGCTGTACCAGCCTTCGGTCTGGCTGCACCCAAGTGGCCAAAGAAACAACTCACACACAGTCATTGCAGAGAAGCTGCTTTCAGAGTGGTTTGCCTTCACATCCTGGTACAGAGAATCATACAGTGGTTTGGCACCCTTAAAGGTCACATAACCCAAGCAATAAGCAGGGACATCTTTCACTGATCCAGTTTGCTCAGAGCCCTGTCCAACTCGACCTTGAAGTTTCCAGGGGTGGGGCATCTACTGTCTCTCTGGGCAACCTGTTCCAGTGTTTCAGCATTCTAAACCTCTTAGTCGTGTTGAAACTATGACTTCATTTTTAAAAAATCATCTTCTCATTACTGAGCCTTAGAGCAATAGGAGTAGCAAGTAACAAATTATAGAAGGACAGCTGTAAGGTATTCAGGTAAGGCCTAAGCATATTCAGAAATTTAGAATAAGCTGCTCTTTCTGTTGCAGCTTGTTACAATGATTCCGACCCTTTTTCTGGGGTTCCCTGGTAGATCAGGGCGCGAGGAGCTGGCGCTCCGTGGCTGCAGCCCCCCCTGCACAGAGAGCGCGGCCGCTCGCGATGCCGGCTGCTCCTGTGTGCTCTAACACAACATGACACGCGTATGATGGGCATGAAGCGCCCAGCGGGAGGGCGTTAGCCGGCCAAAGGCGTGTTTATGTAAGACAGCAGCACAAACAACCCCACTGCCTGGCTTTTTCCATCACGTGGCTACAGCTATCGCTGCTCCGTTAATCCACTGACTGACAGTATGAGGTTTTCCTGGACTCACTGCATACTGCAAAAAATGAGTGCATTATGCAAAGTTGCATTCCTATTCCTTGCCATAATAGTATGAGCGCCACGGGAGCTAAGGAATCGCCCCCTGGGCTCGTTAGGGTCTAGCAAGCGTCAACACCATGTGTGTTAAAAAAAAATCATCTTAACCATCCCAGAGCTGGGTTCATAATCCATAGTTCTAATAGAGTTATACTACTATTTCTTAATAGTACAAAAACACATGAAAGATACTCATGAAGTTAAAAGATGGTATTTATGTTTTCTTGGTGTAAGCAAAGTTCATTAGTTAAGCTGGAGGCATACAACATATGATAAAACAAGGAGTTCCTTGTTGGGTAATGTATAACGTCAATTTACTTGCAAATAACTTGAAATAACACAGTCTGAAAAATGGCACCCCGATAGAGAATGTCTGGGAATGTGAACTGATGTGATGCCTGATCTTCGCTACAAGGCAGTGGGAATGTTGGAAATGTATTTCAGTTTCTCCAGCTCTACAGAAACCATAGCATCTCCTGTATTTTTAAAGTATCCCCCCAAGAACTGGATGCAGTGCCAGGTACAGTACAGCCTAAAAGAAAGAGGAAGTGGAAGGAGCCTTTTGCAAAATGGAGCTGGGATCGATCCCGGCATGATCACTGCCAGGGTGCCTCTGACAGCCTCAGAGCCTTTTTGTGCTGATTTGTGCATTCCTAAGGTGTACCTCTGAGCTGAGGCAACTGAGATGTCTGATGGTGAGTTGTTACAAAGTCAGCCTAGAGATCAGTGAAACCTGTTTGACCTCAAATAGGACAACAGTTGATTTGAAAATGCCTCAAGCATGCTCAGATATGCAACAGTAGCTGCGGGTATTGAAAGCAGCCAGGGTCTGTGGAGGTTTTTAGACCAGCAGCACCTGTCTCAGTTCACTGTGGTATTTTATGATAGTGAGTTGAATGCAGCATGGCACACGTTTGAACCCAGCAGGTCCATCTCTTTCAAAGCATCACGTGCCAGCCTGACCCAAGGCAACACTGGCATCAATCATGGCTCATGTTTTGTCCAATCTGAGTGGAGGTGAAGCAGGCTGGACACTGACATCCTGCCTGTGCAGAGGAGATACAGACTGGGGACTGATAGCAAGTCCACGCAGCTCAGCTCTCTTCTGCCTGGATTTCTTCTAGGAATATGCAGTGAATTCACTCCCAGTTCCCATTTATTCTTTATGCTCCAGCTGTCAGGAGGTGTTGGGACGTGGGTGCCTGTGAGCAGTAGGTCTGACACCAGGCTCACTGACACACTGCACACGGATGCTGTGGAAGCCTTTGGACAGGTGTTGGTCACACACATCCACATTTGGGGAGGAGAAGGCCTTTCTCAGTGCCCCATCCTTTGCCCCTGTGTCAGTCCTTCCCACCTTGGAGCGGGCAGATGTTCCTGCAGCAGTGCAGCCCACAGCTGGAAGTTACTGGGATAATGGGGCCTCACGGGGCTTTCACACTGCATGGTTTTGGTAAACACCAAAACCTTGCACATCTCCTTCTTGTGATTTCAGATGATAAAACAAAAGTCCTACATGAGTAAATGAACCCGGGCTATGTACTTGCAGCACCTGCCTTTCCATTTCTGGCCAAGCCGTCCTATATAGCTGTGCTAAAAATGTATTCCATGCCCAGCTTCCTGAGCTTTGTCTTATTTAACAAGATGGCCATCGACATGCTGAAGTCAGGGATTCTAAGTAAGCCTAATTACTTGGTCGCTGCCTCGTAGTTCACATTGTGCCTTCATGACAGGGCACTAAAATATACCTTTTTTTGATACTCTGAACAGTCAGTGTGGAATTACAAGTTTTTATTAATGTTTCTGGATTGTGAGAAAACCAGTATTTAATTACCACCACTATTAAATTTTAAAATCTGGTGAGAACTAGAGAACAGGGATCTAAGTTCTGTAAGTATTTCTGGTTTCCAATCCAAGTATCTAGTTCCTCACCATACCGTTTACTCCTGCAGTGATATGTCTGACCAAAGTGGGACAATCGCAGACCTAAGAATGCAAGACCTATCTGGAAAACGGTACTAGAAGCATCTGTGCATTTTTACTGCACTGTCCCGTGGCTTATTTGTTTAAAATGCATAATAATAATAATTATTTATTTTTGACTTTACAAGAAAAATCAGATATACATCTTGGCCCTCTCCCAAGGCCAATAGTTTGGTATTTGTAGGGGAATATGGCTGGCTTTCACCTGAAAGTCCCAAAGCAATGAGTGTTTCCTCTCATTCTTCAGTGTATTTTTCTTCCCATGGCCAGTTCTTAGTGTTTTTCACCCTACTAAGCTTGAATGTTTATCTCACCCATTTGTCCTCTGTATATGCCGTGTCCTTCCTGCAGAATGACTTTTTCCACTCCTCAGTGTGTTTCCCTATCTATTCTCTGCCCTCTGCCCTGCAAAATCAGTATTTTTGTGTTGCTGTTTATCCAATGTCCTCCTTTTCACTCCTATCTCTCTTTCATCTCCATGGCTGTTCTTTTCCCAACACTCTTCAGTTCATCAACCTCGTGCTCATAAATTTGATGCTAGAGCTGCCCTGCAGTGGCAGGTGGAGCCTCCTGCTTTGGCTTGGGCCATGCCCACCACACATAACACAAAATGTGGCATTTGCAAGCGAGGACACTCGACTTTGGGGCCTCCAAGGAGGGTTCGCTCAAGGGTCAGTGGGGAAGCCATAGGGCTGGGTGGCCAGTTGCATATTTGGGAGAGATCAGCCTGCAGGAGATCTCCGAGCTTGCAGGGTGACATCCAAGCCCTCACTGTTCATGCAGCAGCTCCACCTGGGCCTCACGAGCTGTGCTAAGGATCAGATCACAGTCTCCTGGTTATCCTATGGCTGTGCCGTTCTTGAGTTTGTCTGCAGAGTGTTCAAGGAGAGGGAGAGGCACTTACTATTAAAAGCAGGCTTTGTGTGTATTAACCAGACTCCTTTCTCTAATCTGCTCCATCAAGTGCATCCACCTCCCCACCGGGCACCCACACCTGCCAGGAGACAATTTGGTTTGAGTTCTGCCTGGACTGGTGGCACTCCCACATTTCTTCCTCCCAGTAAAAACGTTTAACTAGCTTGGTTATAGCAGCCTTATTCCCTATGAAGTGCTGCTGCTGTTGATCGCAGAGCCCCTTCAGTCCCTGACCGAGTGCATCACCGAAGGCAGTGTAAGATCCTTGAGCAATCACGGAAGGGAAAGCAGGACTGTGCTACTTGGCCACGTAATGTAGGGAGAGATGTGAGGGCCACGGACACATCCCAAGGGCAGTCTGACCTCCCTGAGGGGCACAGCAGCAGGTGAAATCATCAACCCCACGTTAAGGACACCTCTGGCTCATCACTGTCATGGAGTGCACACTCCTTCCTCCAGTCACAGAATAGAACTACTGGCTTATTTCACTGTAGCAACAGAAAAGGAGAGTGATGTTACCATGTTATCCACTTGGAGAGAAGATTACCTTTTACCTGTTATTTCATTTGCATTTATTCTGCCTTCTAATCTCAAGCGTGTTTGCTGACCTCGACAAATCCCATTTAAGATTTTCCAGCCTGAAATGGATTACTGTATCCATCAGCCTCAACAGTTAAACTTTGGAGAGGAAAGGAGGCTGCTCCTCTGTTTCCATGCTTCCTCTCCCCTCCAGCAGTCTTTTGAAATACCCAGTGGCCCCGCTGTATCCCACAGAAGCCTCTGACACATTGAAGCTCATGTTCACACCCAGTAGCATTGTCCACCTCCTCTCCAGCTTGCTGCACATTGACCAAAAAGCCCAACCAGAAAATGCTTTTGCAAAATTAGGTTCCCCACCAGCTGCCTTGCACTGTGACCATGTTAAGGACTTCAAACACTGACAGAAACTGGAGTCTCCTGAGAGTTTGCATGAGCATACCAAGCCCTGAAAAAAAAGACAACACCACAGGAAGCGTGTGGGTTGCACCTGGGATGAAGTAAGGTTAAAGATTGAAGGTGGTCATCCACACCTGAGTATCAGGAATGATGACTTGACGTTTCCAAAATCCCGGTATCCATGAACAATTTCTGTCCCCATGGTAACAAAACAAAAATAAAACCGACTGTTTCCTCTCTACCTCTCTACCCTCCTCTCTGGAACGGTGTCCCTCGTGTCTTTTTGCCATGTCTTCATCAGGAACAAGAGACTTTTCTGTGAACTTCTCCCTTCCTGAAAGAAACAGAAAAGATTTTTCTGTTTCTCAGTCTCAGACTTACTTGATACAATTTATGAAATTATAGCTAAAGACAAAAGCAGTAAAAAGACAACAGATAGGAGATGTATTGAAAAATTGATGAGAATCAAACACGATTGCCTCTCGAAAAAGAAAGAAAAAGAGTATCAGACTGTCTGCCTATTCAAAAAGAGAAAAAAAGTCACTATAAAAATACCCAAGGGGTTCCCCTCTCATTCTTTAACAAAAAGAAATGTGAAGTCAGTGATTCAGTCCCCTGAGAAGTCACTGTTTCTGCCGTGAGGGAGCCCCAAATAATTTCCCTGTGAGATTTGGGAGCTGAGGGGGATTTTTTAATGCAAGTGTTTCATTCTCCTGCAAAACTGGGCTAGTCGGAGAAAAAAACCCAAGAAGAAGTGATAATTAAATATGGAAAATTTCTGACGAGTGTCTTAAGTGGAAAAAATGTCACATATGCAAGTCTGATTTGGAAGGGGATGCGAGCCGGGTTGTTAGGACAGATAAGCCTTTCTGATGAATTATAGTGGCTTAGTGGCACCGTGAAGAAACTGAATACTCCTTGTTCTATTTTCTGGATGAATTAGTTTCTTCCCATCTGTTCCCAAGGATCAGTGACATTTTCCTAATACAGCCGTGGTTTTTTGACATATGCCTGTAGATACTCGGCGTAGTAGGAGCTCAACTTTAACCCATCACATGGGTTCTGTCTGTTTTCCTGCCAGGTGCTGCACCCCTGTAGGTCCCCCTGGGCACGTGCCAGTGTGGGGTGGGATGAACTGAGCCAGACCACCCCATGGCCATGCTGGGACAGAAGCAGACAGCACAAAACCATTGTTTTCGTTCTAGTTTTACCACTTCAAAACTCAATTAAGGAGATTATCTCTCTTCTGGAGATGTTCATCAGCTTTTGCTTAACTCTCGTCAAATTAGGTCTCTGTTAAATATTTAATGGAATAAGGTGGTTTTACAAGAACCTCAGGGCTGCATCGTGCAAGAGGTAAGCAAATCCCAAAATAAAGCTGCCGCATCTGGTTTAAGCCCATCCTTTTCTGTGTTCCTCAAAGGACACAGTCATAATGCTGTAGATTTGGGAGGAACACATAAACCCCTTCAGTGTTATGCAGGGGCTGTTTTCAGAGATGTAAGAGCGCAGTAAAGATGGTATCGCATCTCCTCTCCAGCTTCTGCCCCCAGGTCCGCTTTGGAGGAGGTTGCAGGGGCTTGAAACCAGCAGGACTGTGTCCATTCTGATTCCCTGCTGGAGATGCAGGGGGATCAATCTTCCCCGAGCATATGAAAATGCAGATTTTGGAAGGGCTTTAACTTATAGCTGTGAGTGGAGAATTTTTATGTGTTCCCTGACCCCAGGATGGCCTCCCAGGAAACATGCACTTCACACCCCAAAGGGCTAAGCCAAAGGGCTGAGGCTCCTACTTGTTAGAGAACTGGTTGTGAGGCTTATTTTAACTCAAAGCAACGCATTTTCCCGTCTTTTGTTCCCAGACACTGCTGATTGGTTTTGCAGAAATGTTGATTAAAAAAACTGTATCTCATCAAGACAGACATCATCATGAGAAATTTCAGCCCAACTGGCTCATATTTAATAATGTGCATATGGCGTGCTAGCAGCATAAGGGACAAGCCAACTAATTAGATTAGAATTATTTTATTCAATAATTTATGATTAGTTTTACTAATATTTCTAATAATGGCACAGCTAACAAGAATTTTAAAGCGTCCTCAGAAAATCTGATTGAACTTGATTCAGGATGAGAGAGTTGCTTAATTTCAAACTCCCAACCTCTCACAGTTTGTTGCTAAATTACAGGACTGCTTGGAGATACACACACGTCTGAAAATAAAAATGTAGGTGAATTTATGAGACAGATAAAGGTGAAAAAGAAATCAGGTCTCAGAAAATCTTCTGGAAATGTGTGGGTGACCTTCCCACAAGCAGAAGCGCAATATAAAAGAGTATCAACTACTGGATATTATTAAGGGGGTCTCTGTGCTGTGGGTTCCTGCTGTATTTAGCTGCTGCGCAGACATGGGAAGCATTTGAGCTAAAACTTGCAGCAATTCAAAATTCTGAACCAATTTGACATCTTAATTTCATGTGTAACTGTGGAACTTTCACGGTGACTCCATTAGGCTTCAGGAGAGAATAATTGTTCTTTACTAGTTTAGAGGGAGGCGCATACTGTACTGGGGGATGAAGAAGTGATGAACTTTAAAAGTGCCTTTGAGAACTTGGAGAGAGGAGAACAAAACCAGGAAAGGTTTCCTCATTTTTCTTTCCCTAGCCTTGGAGGTTTAGAGAAACGTGACTTATCTGTAAATAAGGGGAATGTATAAATAAAAAAACAGTCTCCAAACCTGAGCCTAAAACTGATCTCAGTGTTGCTTTCCATTGACAGATAACAAATATGCTCCTGCAGTCACTCTCAATGGGTTCATCTTTATTCTTGGAGGAGCTTATGCACGAGCAACCACCATCTATGACCCAGAGAAAGGCAATATTAAAGCAGGTCCCAACATGAACCACTCCAGGCAGTTCTGCAGGTGAGAAAAACCATTAAAATGGAATTACCGGTGCCTTAACATTTTCTGTTGATAAATAAGCTACTACAAGTGAAGGGGAGAGGGGAAGGGAGGTGCGAACCATTTGGGGTTTTTCCTCATCTCTTTTCTGTACGTGCTCAGGCACACAGCATTTCCCAAAGTGTACATTCAGCAGTCTATTATGGTTCACGTGTCTCCTCACGTTCAGGCACAATGGATCGCGGGGAGGGATGTGTGTTGGGCTCCTCCAGTGATTACAGGAATGCTGTTCTCCTCAGTTTGCCATGTGCAACTAGAGGATGATAAATACCCTCTGTAGGAGAGACCACCATAATGAGGAACATGTTTTTGCTAAAACTCGCAGCAATTCAAAAGGTTCCAAAGAAAAGATTCAAAAGCTAAAAGATTCTTGAATGAAAAAGAACACTGAGTAAGCACCACACACCGATATTAATTACTATTATTTATTAGGTGCTTTTGATTGCTTTTCGGGCTCGCTTCCCCGATCGTGGTCACAAGTTGAACAAATTTCACAAATTGTCTGACAAAAATAACACTTGGCAGCCGTTGCAGGTACTGGCAGCACTTAAAGGCCTTTTAAATAGTTTTACATGGCTGCTACTGAAAGACGGGCTTGTTTTGGGCTGTGCACAGCCAGCCCTTCACAGAGCTGATTCCCATGCTGGGGAAGGGCTGAGCCATTGGTTTCCCTGGAAAAGCCACTGCTGGTCTCCAGACACTGCCACAGGCACCAGGTGAGGGTTTGTTATCCGTGTCTAAAGCAGCAGCATCCTGAGGCACTGAGCCAAGCCAGGGCGGAGGGGATGTGCCAGACAATGTCCTGACAAAACACTGGCTGGGGTGGGAGGAAGAGCAGTGATGGGGCAGCAGCAGGGCCCACAGCAGACCCACATCTTCCAAATACTCAGCCAACTGCACCTTGCTCCAGGGGTGTTCCTGGCCCCCATGCTACTGTTGGAAAACACCTCCATGTTTTAACTTGGATTTAGCCTTTCACTTCGATGCAGATGAGAAAATGCCTTTTAAGAAATCATGCTCAGTTTTTCTCTTTTTGCCGTTTTTTTCTCATTTCTAGCTTTTTCCCCTTCTTTTCATTAATTTAAGGGGTACCCTCTCTTGGCTGCTGGAGCAGATATTGCTGTAAGCAAAGAGGTCAGAGCACCAGCTCCATCCCGAGCCAGCTCCATCCCAGTGGCTGCTGCCCTGTTCCCCTGCTCTAAGGACACATCCTCCCAGTCCCTCCACTCTGGCGGGAGGCAAAGCAGGACGAGGAGTGCAGTGCTCAGGCAGCATATAATGATATTTTTCTCCTGAAAACCAGAAATAACGGGTACAATACCGCTCAGGATCAGAGCCCTAAGATGTAAAATGAAACACGAGGGACTTGGACGTTTGATACGTTCCTGCATCTTCCCCTCCATCATAGAGAGGGATGAGCTGCTCTTTGAATATCTTGGGTTTGTGAAAAGTAACAAAAATCTGTTAAATATACAAGAGAAATTGCATGGCTGATTTCAACTGCTGGCTGAGCACCTCACCTGAAAACTTCCCAGAGTTTCTAACATGAAGGGATGCTTTGCTCTGCACCCTGCAGAACAGAAGGACCAAGGAAAGTGAACTGGTGACCTAAATATTCCCTAGTGCTTAGGCACCGTAATAAACTGGCTTTGTTTAAGTAGAATTTGCCACCTGTCTGTAAAAAGTAAATTCAAGCTTTTAGATAACATTTTTTTCTAATGTCTAAAGGAACAGTGGACAGGAAACCTACATTTATAGTGGAATGGTTACCAAAAAAAAAAGTAGATATAATTGGAAGCGAAAAAGGCACCATTTCAAAGATTCTTAAATGTGCTGGGAAACAGTCAAGGGGAAATATTTCAGCCTAAAGGACATGTAAAGCCTGTGACAAAGCTTAAATAAATCAGAATGTATGGAAATAGGGAAGATGGGGGGTCAGCATTAACAAATAGGTTAAAAACCTGCTGCTGCTACAAGGAGGCTGAGGGAACCGGTGCTGAGGGCTAACAGGGGTAAAAAGATAGGCACTTTAAATCTTTGGGGATCAAATTTGTAATTTTAATCAGTTATAAAACCACTGCTGATGAGACAGCAAAGTAAAATGCAGACCGATTGGGTGGGTGTTTCTCATCTGTATTTGGAGGGGAACGAGGAGGTTCGGTTCCGTATTCTGCTGTGAGGGACCAAAACCAGTCACTGTTGGCAGCAAGGAAAGATGGGAACCCTGAAATTATATTCTCAGATCCAGCAACCCAGCTGTCTTAGACACAGGTGTCTTTAGAGATTTCACTGAGAAGCTGATTGAACCACTAATGTTGATTTTTAATAACTTTTCAAGTTGAGGATGGATCAGGGCACTGCCAAAGTGTTTCCGTATTTTGAAAAGGTGAAAAGGAGAATTTCAGTGCAGCAATTAATTTTGCAAAGTACCAGCATCAAGCTAAGTGGTCTCACTTAGCCTCATGTTGGTCCTCTGCAAAATACCAGAGTGGTTAATTTGGGATTTCATCAACAAATAACTAGATGCTAATAAAATAATGAGCATCAGTCAATGCACTTTTCTGGAAAATGAGGCTTGTTAAACCACCCTGTTGTCACAGAATCATTTAGGTTCGAAAAGACCTTTGAGGTCCTCGATTCCAGCCATAAACCTAACACTGCCAAGTTCATCAAAGGTGTTGGGAAGCCTGGTTCTTTGTTTTGGTTTTTAATACAACACGCCTGGCTGCTAAAGACAACTGTGACGCTGTAATATACTGCAATTTCTCCAAGGTATTTGGCTGGCATTATATGGAATTAACAAGGCGCACAGTAGAGAGATTAAATCTGCTTCACTGACAGATCTCAAAATGTAGTTGTTAATGAGAAGATATCATTGAGCAAGGCCACTGGTAGCAAGCATTTCTTCTTCTTCAATGCTATTTAATACATCTACCAACAATCCAAGTAATAGAAAATCTCTCCTGATAAAGGCTGCAGGTGGCATAACACTTACTGGGTACAAAATATCACAGAAGGAGCTATTTCAGCAGTTACCTGAATATCTCAGTTGAACTGTCTCAAGCTAGCAGTGGTATTTTAAATACAAAGTAAGACATGGAGGAAGCACACTCAGAGCAGCCCTGCTCCCTTGGAAAGCCAGGCTCTCAGAGAAGGACATAAAGGAGATCACTCAGAGCAGCACAACATGAGCTCTCATCACAGTGCTCTGGATAAAAGGTCAGTGCAATATTGGAGATAAAAAATGAGCCCTAACACCGAAATGAAAACAAGCTGAAGCCGGGGAGAGCGACTGCTGCCACGTACGGCGCTGGCGAGACGAGTGCAGGTCCTGGGTCCTGCATCAACACGTGGAAATACCAGCAGAAGTTCAGAGGGAAGCTGCCAAAATGACCCCAGATTGCAAATCAAACCTTTGACATGAAACTCAAGGAGTTTATCAAAGAAAGGCTGAGAGGTGACTTGATCGCTGGGAGCAAATGGAGAAGGTTTCAGTCTCACAGACAAAGGCATAGCAGGTCACAAGGGCTGGAAAGTCAAGTTACAAATCTTGGCCTCAAAGTGAAGCGCTTTCCCAACAGCAAGGATAATTAAACAGAGAAGCAGCAAGGGAGGGGGTGAACTCACCAAACTCGCTGTTTTTAAGAGGAGATTAGATACGTTTCCAGGAGAGATACTGCCTGGGGAAATGTCCGTGGCCTGCGTATACACAAGCTCAGATTAACTAAGCACAGGGGTCCCTTCTGACCTTAGCCCGTGAATCTATAAATTCCTCATTCCACTCATTAGCATGGATCACAAAAAACATGGTTTAAAAGCAGCAACATAAACAACTTGAAAATTAACTGCATGATATTGATCTCCTCTCACCAGGAATCACTCGATACCGAATTTGCTGGGAAAAATCTTGACCACATCACTTTTATTTTTATCTGCTTTGTTTCTACATGTTAGTGATGAGGGAGCATGATAGCCTCGAGCAGAGGGAAAAGAAATGTGTGTGACATTCCCTGCCTGTGAAAAATTAAAGGTCCGTTCAAATGGTTTTAATATCAAGTTAAATTACTTTTAATGAAAAATGAAAAATAAATGGTTCGGGTCTCCAGCTCACAATCAACAGAAGAGCAAATTGAGGATCATTTTCAGATTAAGCCCAGCCTGATGGAAGTCAATAAGAAATTCATGCTGATGTGGAATTAACCCTTTGAAAGATGATGCTAAATGAGAAAAGAGCTATAATAGGCCTGAAGTGTTTTAAAATTCACTGAGAGGTTAAACACCTTCCAGACAACAGGTGAGGAAAATATTTGACATTTCCCAAACATCAGGCAAGCGTGAGCTTTTTGCCACACACCCCCTATCTCAGTTTGGCAGCCCCTATTCATTTGCAGTTATCTTGAGATGGTGGACAGCAGCCAACAGGAATGAAAAGCCAGGATGAGATGATCACACCTCGCTCTGCCAGACACCTCCCTCCAAAAAGACTTGCCGATATCCCTCCCTTTCAGCGTGGCAAGGCCTGCCTTTGCAGGCGGGAGTTCTCCCTTCCTGCAGTGCCCTTCAAGGGTTTATTTTTCCACAAGTGAAAAGAATACCAAATGCGTTCCTGTGCATGATTAAAAATTCCATATTCTGCTTGCTTAGGATGCAGGCAGCGTGCAAACAGGCTTGTGCTACAGAGAGCCTCCACGGGGCAACAGCGGCAGCATGGTGGTGCCAGCAATAATTCCAGAGAAGCTAATTTAGTACCAGCAATTCCCAACAGACACCAGAAAAGCATTTTCTTCCTCCTCCTCTGACTGCTAACCTGTAAGATTTATTAGATGGTTCTGCTGAATGGAAATCTTTAATAAAACTTTGACTCAGGCTGAACAGCACAAAACCAGGGTCAGTTTGGGGATTATTTTACCACCCCCCACTCCTCTTCTTTTCAAGTAAGGCCTTGTTCTTGAACAGCAAAGCATGGTGCTTCCTGTGCTGACCTGCCAGGCATTGCTGACCTACAGCACCAGCTACAGCCTCCCCAGGCTGGCTCCCTTCCTCCTTGCCAAGTTCATGACGACTCCAGGCACTGGAAGGGGTTGGAGCACAGCTTGTTTGGATGGATATTCCCAGCTGCAGCTATTATGGAGCAGGGTTCCTCAATGGCCATGTGCTTCCCGAGCCTACAGACAGGAAGGTTGGTGCGTTCAGCCAGCAGCATTTGCAGCTGGAGATGTTTGTAGTTCCGAAGGGAAAACCAAAATTTTCCAGCATATCTGGAAGGAGACATAGGTGTGGGGCTGCGCTCCACGGACAGCAGTGAGAACTGCTTCACCAGACTACCGGCAATAATTTCTGTAGGAGCTGATGACATGAAGGATTGGGGTGGGCATTAAAGCATAACTGATATAGACAGAGCACTCAGGCCATTACTGATGTGCTGTGGACTTTGGAGTAAAACACTGCTGGTTTTCAGCAGCAAGTAATGATGCCACATGATGGTTTTGGATCATTAGCAAGGGAAAGTGCTCGCGGAGCAGGGGAGAATATAACTGGAGCTTGGCCAAAACACCCACACTAATAATCCCGCTCCAAGAAGGGGCATGATATCCTCCTAATTGACCATGACTAATCTGGACCCTCATTTATCCATCTCATTGTAAAGATGACACTTCTGGCAGCGTGACACGGCCACCCGAGCTCGAGCCTTCTCCAACATAACAACCTGGCTGCCAGCGCGGCCGGGGGCTGTCAGCACCGCCACCAAACAGGGGACAGCGCCTTGGCTCCCTGACTGCCACCGCCCACGGACACAATGCCAGCAATGCCCTTTGCTCCGACGCCACAAACCACCGTGCAGGTGTCTCAGAAAGGTCCCTGGTTTAAAAGAAAGCTTAAGGGGCACTTGCAGCTCTGCCTGGCACTGCCCAGAACCGCATCCCGCAGGGGCTGGGACCCTGGAGGCTTCCCTGGTCCTAAAGCCAACTCCATCCAGTCGATGAGCATCGTGGAATCACACAATATGCTGAGTTGGAAGGGATGCACAAGGATCATCGAAGTCCAACTCCTGTCCCTGCGCAGGACAACCCCAAGAATCCCACTATCATCACTCAGTTCCACCTCCAGTAAAGCTCTCCTGAAATCTTAGGGCAGGAAGGAAATTCATCCACTAATAAATGCAGGGATTTGTTTTTCTTCTTTTAAGCAGATCCTGTGTCGACCTAACTGATAATACTCAATAATGTTTGTGGAACTGCTCCAAATAAATGAGTGTGTGCTTGTGCATGCATAGCCAGGAGTGAGCAGAGAGAAGAGCATTGTTTGAGGCCTCAGAAGATACCAAGTTTCAGGCAGTCAAAACAATTCAGCAGTTTCAAATCTTTTACAACCCTGAGAGTTACAAGACAGAATTTTTTAAAATTATTTTTTTAACATTTCCCGATGAGGCTGATGTGATCCTTAGGACTGAGCAATAATAAACAAAATTAGCATTTCTTGTAGTCCCGCTACTTGATGGTATGTCCAGCATATCATTGGGAGAAGGAAGTGCTGGAGCAAGAGCACCCAGGCATTCACCTCTCAAACATACAGAAAAAAAAGACAGTGAAATCTTCCACTTCCAAAGCTTACTGCCCATCAGGAGACTTTCATCTTCCCACTCTACTCAGCTCTTGTCAGGCAGCACTTCTGGTTCCCACAGTTCAAAAAAGACAGACAGACTGGAGGGGGTCCAGAGGAGGGTCCTGAAATTGATCAAAGGGCTAGAGAGCCTGCCTGATGAGAGAAGACTGAAGGAGTTGAGTCTTTTCTCCCTGGAGAAGAGAAGGCTCAGGGGACCCTCACAGAGTATTCCAGCACTACAAGAGCAGCTACAAGGAGGACAGAAACTTTCTTGACAAGAAGACACAGAGAGAAGACAAGGGGCAACAGGTACAAGCTGCAGGAGGAGAGGCTTCATCATGATGTAAGAATTTTTTACAGGGGGATCAATCATTCACTGGAACAACTTCCCCAGGGATGTGGTGGAGTACCCATCACTGAAAGTTTTCAAGATGTGATCGGACAGGATGCAAGATACCCTCGTCTGGTGTCCCTTTCCCACAAAAGGTTGGACCAGATGATCTTCCAAGGTCCCTTCCTGCCTGGGCTGTTCCATGGTTTTTTGGTTCGGTGATTCAGTTTGTCCATCAAGTCTTTTAACAGGCAGCTGTCGGAGAGGGACCTTCTCTGCCATTTGCTCTGACTGGGCAAGGACTGAAAGGCGTATAGGCAGGGAAGAGATGCAAGGGGTGTTTAGATTACACAAGCACACCAGTCATGGACAGCCAGGTCCCCACCAGCCCTTGGCACAACTCAGCCTCATTGGGATTTTCCTGGGAGCGTGATCCAGAGCTTCGTGGAGGCCAGCAAATGGATCAGATGACCCGTGGCAGTGTCAGGGGACAGTCACAGCACAACCTTTTGACACTGAGCATTGTTTGGGAAATGAAGGATGCCCAGGCACCTCAGGAGAATCAGTCACAGGGCAGGAGAAGCCTCTCCAGTGAACAGCAGTAATTACCTGCAGAGTAGAAAGCTGGGTCATTCATTAGCCTGCATGGTGATAATTTGCTGAAACTAATTTTTTTGGGAGGAGTGGCTGAAGTGATCTGGGTTTGGATGCCCATAACCTTCACCCTGGGCATTCTGCTGGAGGGGTGGAGGTCTGGCTGCTCCACAGCCAAGGAAGTCACTGCCCCAAAGCCACCAGAGGGTTTGTGTCCCTGCAGCAAGGCTCTGTGGCACAGAGCTTCCTTCCTTCCTTCCTTCCTTCCCAGGCTCTGACAGCCTGTAATCATTTTATCTCTCAGGATTAATGGCATCAAGCAATAAACTCGCATCCTAATTATTGTAATTATTTCTTTCTTTGTATGTCAGCCTTGGTAACGATGTTTTTACAGCCGATGGGATGGAAGGGAGGGGAGAAACGAAATATTGTCACAGTAATGAAGAAAGAGCAATGAGCATACTCCTTTCCACTCACTTTTCTCAAGGTTTTAGAACCCACTTGAGTTTTCTATTCCCTAAGGTCCCAGAAATTAGCGGTGATTGTCCCTAATACTGCAAAGTAGCAGCAATCTAGGATTAAATTCCTAATTATCTTAAGCACCTACCTGCCACTTTAGCCCCAGAGATGCCTGAATGTCTCCGAAGTCCCCTGCACATGTAAGTACCCGCTGTGTGCTCAGAAGTGCCTATTTCTCCATAGCAGGAGCAGCTCACTGCTTTGCTTAACCTCAGGCATGACTCACAAGCTAAGCATTATGCCAGCCTTATCTACGGGAATTGCATACGGAGGGAGCAGAAGTTGCTCTAATCACCATTTAAAATTCATGCAGTCTTCCAGAGGGTGGAATTCAGCATCCATTTCTTCCCCACTGTATTAGCACCATGAGGGGAAGCTACAGGATTGAGCTGCTTGTCCCAGGTTCTGGGCAGGAATTCTTTCCAGGGCTGTAGCCCAGGTTCCAGAGAACGAGGGCAGCACTTGCCCACTCACTGTAACCCCAAATCCAGAGCACGGGCTGGGGAGGAGCCCAGACCCAGATCATTTTGGGGAAGTTTCCTTGGCTGCTCAGCTGCTCTGTGGTGGCAGCAGCTCTGGCTCAGAGTAGCTCCTACTAAACACGCCACAGAGAAGATTTCACTAGAAGGAACGTGGGTGGCTAAGATGCGACACAAGAATTTGTAAAGCACCCACGTCCCTGTTTAGAGACCTGATGTGAGATGCCCGAGGGAATACTGGCACTTAAGGCCGGATTTCAACTGTGCAGCACAGAGCCAGCAAGGAAGGGCTGGTGGCTGCTTGGCTCCTGTTCCCATGGTCACCTGTAGAGTCTTCCCTCTGGTCATTCCATTCTTCCCGTCCAGATCAAAAGCTCCATGCAGAGCAATTTCATCAGTTAATGAGCAGTGAGTGGTAGACCAGCCCCATATGTCAGTGGTGACTGAGGACTGAGACCCTCTCTGTAGTGGTGTGAGGTGCTGCCATCTACACCAGCATGTCCACACCAGTAAATTAAAACTAAGGCCATTCATGGGCAGCAGACCTTGATCATCGGCACTGATGGAACCAGCCCCAGGCTCCGTGCTCCACACTAATGTTTGTTTCAATTGCCCATTATCGATAGTTCTGAAGACAGATCTTTTTTGGGAATCTTTTGGAGTTTGTTTCATTTTTCCCACTTAACCCAAAGAAATTGATAAATTAACCCATTTAATTTTTATTTCTTTTTTGCATCAAGCATTGTGTAGGAGTGCTGTTTTAATTAGTAATCAGCATTTCATTAGAGAACCAAGGCAGCAGAGCTGCTTTGTACCAGAATCTCTGACATTGGACCCTGTTCCACATCCCAAACCATATCCCAAACAAAGAAGCTTCCATCTTCTTCAACTTCACAATCCAGAAAAAAAAAAAAAGTGAAACTAAAACAGCAACCACTACCCTGAGGCCTCATCTCTCAACTGCTCATTTCAGCAGCCCCTCCACCACATCAGGAGCCTGGGGTAGGACAATCCTTCCCCCTCCCCACCCTGCCTAAACAGTAACTTGTTCCTGTCCAGAAATGGACCTCCCACTCCTCAGCAAATATCCTAAGTCCGAAAATGTGGTTTAATTTGCACATTTGTCTGATTTACTGGGTTGGCTGGTCCTCCCACCTCTGCCTTCTCCTGGGCATAGGGACTGAGCCTTGGCAGGAGTTCCTGCCAGGCAGTGCCTCTCTGCCACCAGCTCTGGCTCCTTTGGAGGTGGGCTCCTTCTCTTTCAAAGCCATCTTTCAGGATGGCACTTGCTTTACTCAAGTCCTTATTCTTCCCCATTTCTCCCTGACGTTTGAAAAATAATTACCCGTGGTTCAGTAAGTTCATTAGCAAACTCCCTCAGGACCCTGGGCTATGCATCATCCAGCCCTGCTGATTTGTGGATAGGCTCTAATCAAGTGTTTCAAGTCTCTCTCTCCTTCCTCCTCCTTTCAGATTAACAGTTATTTTGACAAGATTCTCATTATTTCCTATTTCCTGGCAGTACCCAGGGACTAGGCTTATTTGAGTCCTCACTGTTGTCATTGTGAGTTTATTTTTAACCTCAGGCTCTGCTTCTCCACAAGGACATCAGAGTCTTGTGTTCTTCAGAAGCACATGGCTTTGTCGGTGCCATTTTAGTCTCAGTTCATCCTGTGTCTTCCAGCGCTCTCTGGCTTTTGCCTTTATCATTTTTTATCTTTCCTCTTCCCACTACTTCAAAATTAGCCATATGAAATTACCTTGCTTTTACCAAGCCTAGAGGAGCACTACACTTCACCTTGTTAGATCTAGGCCACCTTCTTGGTTGCAATTAATTTCTCATCTTCCCCTCCCTCTTCTTCTCCCTGCTACCCTTTGGCAGGTACATACTCTCGGAGTTTCCATTTTCCTTCCCAACACAATTATTCACCAGCCGCTCTCAGAACGGACCCAGCCACCAGAAAAGCCACCACCAACCCCATCCAGCTTAAGAACATCTTTAAATCAACTTGGAAGGCAAATTTGGGCTTCCTGGCAGATGAAAAGCAGACACACCCCCAATTTTGGATTCCCCCCCACATACTGGGAGGGCGGCATGGAGCATGTGGCAGCCCTGCATTAGCTTTTCCCACCCAGATGCCTCTGCCATGCTCTGCCATTTCCAAACGCACACATGGGAGCCCAGCCCCATCTTCATCAGCCCAAAGCAGTGTCCTTGCTGGAGAGGCTGAGGCGTAAAGTGGAAGGAAGAGGAAGAGATGAGGCTGAGGTATTCTTTCAAATACCTTCCACACCTATGCACCTTCCCTCTTACCAGGAGCCCGTGGACCATGGGATTAGCCCAGCCCCATTATTCTTGATTTACAAGAGATACCTGAAGTCAAACACTCTCACTTTAAGAAAGCAATAAGGTCTTTTGTCTGCAGCCATTCCCTCAGCTGCACAGCCTCAACTCTCAGGTCTGTGTGCCCCAGATCCACTTTCCCATGGACAACTCTGGGGTGCACAAGGACAAAGTCAGCAGGACCTCCAGGCCCCCATGCCAGGGCATGACCACGGAAACGGCTGAAGTAACAGAATATATTTTGAAGGTCTTTGTCACCCCATTTTGCAGCATCCACTGACAATTAAAGGAGTAACTTGAAGCAAGAGCTTATTCCAGCTGAGATGGTGGGAACCCCAAATTGCTTGGATTGGTTTTGTGTGTGCAAAGTAAAGTAATACAGGAACACACCGCCCTGCTGGTTTTGCTGCAGATCCCATGTGTGGGCTGGAGAAACATCTCACTTGGACTTTTACCTTAAGTTGTTTACATTAGAGACAACAGTTACCTACCTGGCAGGAACACGAAAAGGATTAATTCTGGGGAGAGAAAGGGAGAGGGAAGAGAAATGCCCACACAGCTTTGTACAGATAAGAACAAAAGGTGTATTCATTGTTTACCCCTTGTTACAAAAGATTAGGTTTGTTTTAAGCCTAAAAAGAAAATTGATTAGTAAGACAACTAACTGAAACTAACTTTTTTTTTTTTTAAAAAAACACAGTGCTGTGGTTCTGGATGGAAAAATCTATGCCACTGGTGGGATTGTCAGCAGCGAAGGACCTGCCCTGGGAAACATGGAAGCCTACGACCCGAAAACAAATACGTGGACACTTCTACCAAATATGCCCTGCCCTGTTTTCCGACACGGCTGCGTAGCAATCAAGAAGTACATTCAGAGTGGCTGATGTTCCCCAGGAGGTGGATGGAGAACTGTTTGTAGCTGTTGAAAGCAAGCAAGAGGAATACGATTACTTAAGGAACAAAAGCAGCAAAGCCAGCCAGTGAACATATTGCTCTAAAGTCTTGAATAGTGTCTACATTGAATGTAGAAAAATCATCCTCACCTTTTGGTGAACAAGGAGCAGAGAGCTCCGTGCTATGTAAGATATTGTAACTTAATAATGCAAGGGTGTCACTAGATGTTATAGTGGCACTTGTTCTGGACATCGGCTTTTGGTCAACCCAGGTGCAATAGAATTTCTCATATTTTTTAAGCTGGGGAGGAGAGGAAAAAAATAATCTGCATTTTACTTTAGAGCTCAAGCTTGATTCTTAAAATAACCATGCAGATTAGTTTTACTATTACACTTTAGGCATCAATCTATTTGAAAGGTCAAAGTGTCCTTACCACTTTGATTCCTACATTTGTTTTTAATACATGCTTTTCAATACCAATGACTGAGAGAAATCTTGTGTGACAGATGGCTTACGTTGATGTCAGTCTTCCATCAGATCAAACAAATCTTTCAGTTCTCTAGAGAAGAGCCCAAAAGCGGGGTGAGGTGGGGACTGGGGAGAAGAATAGCCATTGGTAATAAATTCCATGTCGAATTATGAAAAAGAAAGGTCTGTTGGGCTGGATGAGTGTCTGCTCCCGGTGGTTCTCATGCGGGCACGTGTGGCTGTGCCCACAGTGAGGGGTGGGGGGCGTCTGAACCTTCTCCTCCGGGTTTCTGCTGATGCACTTGGCAGCGCTCGATTCCCGCAGTGCAGAATGGAAACGGTTTGGATTCCAGAGGCATTCTCCTGATAAACCCACTCTTCACTCCTGGCTGGAATCGCAGTGAAACGCACAGCGTAGTGTGGGTTTGCCACGTGTTCATCAAACACAGAGGATGCCTTCTGTGGCTACGCACTCAGTTTTGGCTCTCAACCAAAATTCCTTACGTTGGGATACACGCCACTATCTTTTATGTAAAGTCTGAGATGTTTTTTTTATTTTACTTTATTTTTCAAGTTCCTTCCCTAGGTGTGGAAGCCTTATACTTCTTATTTACAGATTTTAAACACGAGTTTAAAGCCCATGGTAGAAAAATGCATAGACTTAAGCCCAGTGTAAGAGACTTCAAATTATTACTATGTAGAGTTGTAAGTATATGCACAGCACAGGGGTTCTATTTTTATATATATTAAAATATTGTCTATCCAGAGAGCATTGTGATGTGGAAATTCTTTATAAATTTATACATAAAAGGAACAAATGGGAGATGGACCGGGTAACACAGAGGGGGCAGGGGAAAGAATCTTAAAATTCACCGGTAGGAAGTAACCCCAAGCTAAGGATTGTCTGATTTCCTTCCAAGTAGAGGGAAAAAAGTTGCCATACTTGCCTTTGCAGACTCAAATCCCAAATGCCATACCAGTAATTCAAGAAGGAGGGTCCTGTACAGGGTGTGGGTGAGATCTTGCATTCAATATCTAGTTGAATTTCATACCAAATACAGTAGCCTTTTTATATGGAGGGAGGTCTGCCTACAGCTTGGGGAAATCAATGCAGATGGTTAGCTAATCATCTTATTTTATTAATAATCATTTATAAAATAAAATTTTAAAAAAAAAAGAAATTTGTATCTTGCAGTATTTAAAGAAAATGTGCTCGAGTCAGCTGAGTCAAGCTATAGGATGACTCAAGCCTCTCATTTTGACAGTGAGGTTCCAGCCTTTGTTATGCAGTTGTTTTATTTATTCTTTAAAGAAAAGAAAAATAATAAGCACAACAAAATTATATACTAGTATGTCATTTAAAGTATTTATGTCAAACAGGGTGCAAGTGTGAACCTAAAGACTGGAGCACAAGTTTCTAACTGCCTGGGGCAGGACTAATTTTAGTGTTGGTGTGTGTCTACCTCCAAAGGAGGTGCTACCTGTCAACAAGACTGAAACACATTCGACATTTCCAATTTAGCTTATTTCTTCATTTCTCACACTGGAACAAAACTGGCTATTTCTGTGAATAATATTAAAAACAGGGTTATCTGTAATGGTATTGTATATAGTTTATGTTTACTGTTAAGTTCTTGTTATATTATAATAAATATATTTATAGATCTAGATTCAGCATCCAGATTGGATTAATTTTGTCATGATTGATCAAGAAAAAACACTGCACAAATGGGGACTTCATGGTTCAACCCAGCCAGGGATAAAAATGTCTTCATTCCATCCAACTAGTTTCTCTTGCAAATCCAAAAATTTATTGCTAATACTTAAATGCTCAGAAGCTTCCAAAGTACTTTCATTCTCATTTCAGAAAAAATTTCTTAGAAGTAATTTTAGGTTTTATTCAGCAAGAGTGTTTCTTGTTAATCTATTTTCCCAAACATACTATTAAGTAAAAATCAAAAGGGCTCAAGATATTTTAGGAAATGATCTTGGAAAAAAAAAAAAAAAAAACCAAAAACAAAACACTGATAAACAGCTTTTTTACTTTATTTTTTAAATGAAAGTGAGAATTTGTGCTGCACTGCTGCTGCGATGTCTACAAGATGAAAGCTGCATTTGCCCTGTGGTCAAAATTCCTTCATATCCCGTGTGGGAGCTCTGTACCTCACTGGATACATCGTTCAGAGAGCAATTCCATGCAACCGTTCATGGTTTCTTTGATGTTTCATTAGGGTGTCATCTGGTAGTTGTAAAACTGGATCTGGAACAAAGATGAGCCAAATATAACTAGTCTCAAATACCACCACAGTGGAACGTTTCAGCCGGATCTGAGGAGGTAATTTCTGTTCTGCACATTAACAGGAAGAGCCTAACATTTATTGAAATTGTCTCTGGTTCTTACAGAGTATTTAAGAGCGTGAACTGCAGTTTTTAAACATTTTAGTTTAGGCTTAGTGGCTCAGGTTGAACAGCCTGCGAAGATTACTAAAAGCCTTGCAATTCAATATTACAAAACCATGCTGCAATAATCCAGACCAAGTGGGGTGAGTTGCCAACCTTTCATCGAGGCTCTGCAAGGATCTCTTACTCAGCACTAGTCAATAATACTTGGTAGGATGAACAAGACACAGACTATTTACTTTACTTGTGTGTGGAAATTATTTTAGTTCCCCTCTGGGAAGCTGGCTGAGCGCTTTTGCCAAATGAATCATGTGCACGTATCTGCTCAGAGATTTTTCTTCTTACAAGCTTTAAGAAATTCAGGGGCAGGCTGGCTCAGCAGCCTGACGATGATGAAAACTCTTTTGTTCGCTGGTGTGACTCTCCCCTGGCTCACCTGGGAAGGAGAGTGATCTCCAAGTGGGGCTGTTCACTGTGTTCAGGTAATCACCTACCCCTGACAATTTACACAAGCCGTCCCCCTTTCTCCCGTTGTTTCATCTAGCGGCAGACACGCTGTACTAATAAAACCTCAGCAACCCCATCTTTTAATTAACTGCAGGTAGGTGTTAAAGCTGAGCTTAGCACAGTGCAACTGGAGCAGCTAATTAAGAGCGTTGGGTACACTCCAGCTTGCCCTTGGAGGGGTCCAGACAAACCGATGGCCAGCACGAGCACCCGCACTCCGCAGCCGCAGGGATTAGCCAGGAGAGCAGCTGCTCCCGCCCGGCTCCACCAGCACAAATGTGTTTAATCAGCAGAGATGGAACAGGCACAAGTGGCTTCAGGTACTCAACCACCCTCCCGGCTTCTCGTGAAGAATTTCTCTGAAAGAAAGGGACTCCCAAAGCTTTTCTCTGCTGTTTCCAATGTAAGGGCACGGTCTCAGAACCACACTGCCTCCCCAACCCCACTGAAAAAAGGTGATGTAGTGTAATGTAATACTGGATAAAACTACACACAACGTATGCAGTCAGGACTTGGCAGGCTGCAACCTGCGCCAGGTCTGTAAGAAGACACTGACTCTGTAGCTACTTGGACATTTTTAACTTGTCATGCTAATACGAGCCTTTTAAACTGGATGAGACCCTTAAGCTCACCCCTTAGTGCCTTCTTTCCCTTTTTAAGTGAGCTCAAAAACAGGAGCTGAAGCATGCTTCCAGCTGAGGTAGAGGTGCCAGCACGTACAGGAAGGCAGCAGCAAGTTCCCATCATCGGTGAGTGTTCTGGGTTGATAACTTTAGACTGCAGAAAAAGCCAGAAAGACAATGGTCTGGAGGGAAGCAGATGGATGCATCCCGGGCATGGTGTTCCCATCACTCATTACATTACACCGGACAGCAATACCAGCACAGAAACACCGTTTTTCCTCCGAAAAGCCAAGCTGTTTGAGGCATCATTAAACACTCGCTGAGGTTAGAATTCATGAGAGCGAGAGCTGTCATCACGGGCTTCTCAGCCGAGCTCTGGAATCCTGGAAACAAAACCAGAGTGGCAGACTGCTGTGAAAAACAGCTCTCCCTTTGCTGGTCACCAGTGTTTTTTTCTTTTGATAACACACACTACTTTTAGGAAGTCCTGTTTAGCTAGCAGATTTCTTACAGACTAATAAATTCCAATTTTCTTTATCTAAACAAATTCTACTTCAGTCGGCAGCAGCTTTACACACAGAATTGAGTATTTTGGCTCAGTTACTACCTGGGAAAAGGAAGCTCCAGTCCTGCCACCAAGCTGTATCTGCCTCTGAATTTTTCATTAGTGGTGGTCTGTATAATGAAGGTTTGACAGGCTTCCTGCTTTTAATTTCATAACCTGTTGGTTTTGAGCAGTGTTCTTTCTTCCTCTGGAGTTCATACATACCCCAGATCCTACACAGCAAGACTCATACTGGCAAAATACATTCAGTATCAAACCTTTGCTGTTGTCCAGCATCAGCGACTTCTTCCCACAGTTTTGTGGCTGAAGAGCAGACACCTACCTAAGGTCACCTGTGACACTCCTACAGATGCATCAGCTTCTCACCTCATTAAAAACAATACATGTTAATAAAAATAGCTCTTACAGGTAGAAATGAGCCAACTCCTCTCCACATCTTGGGAACTTAAGCAGTCTCTGATTTCTAATGCAATGTCCCTGTGCTGGTGGACAGCATCCAAATAAGGATCAGGGAATTGAACAGGGAAGGGGACACACCAAATGCTCTAGAGTATCCTGAGCCTTACGCTCTACCAGAATCACTGTCCCTCTACCACAGAAACAATAATCAGCTCTCACAAAGCAAGCCTAAACTGCCAAGCCCACTGGAATTCTGGCAGCTGTTTCCATTAAAAGAGATCATCTTTTAGTTAGTTATATATTTTCATGTCCAGTGAATGCAGTGCTGCATTACTTGTTACATCAAGTTCAATTTTACCTGCTTCGATTTAGGCCCAGCTTTTCTGCAAGTTGCCTGTTTATGTACTCGAACATTTCAGGCTAAGAAAGTCGAGGCTGTTCCGCCAGGAGAAGGTTCCAAGGACACCTCATAGCAACATTCCAGTAACTGAAGGGGGCGTACAAGGAATCCAGAGAGGGACTCCTCGTCAGGAACTGCAGTGACAGGATGAGGGGAAATGGGTACAAATTGAAAGAAGGGAGATTTAGGTTAGATATTGGGAAGAAATTCTTTACTGTGAGGGTGGTGAGACACTGGCACAGGATGCCCCGGGATGTTGTGGATGCCCCAGCTCTGGCAGTGTTCAAGGCCAGGCTGGATAAGGCCTTGAGCAACCTGGTCTAGAGGGAGGTGTCCCTGCCCATGGCAGGGGGTTGGGACTAGATGATCTTTAAGGTCCCTTCCAATCCCTAATATTCTCTATGATAAAAAAGCCACACACGGCCTTTCTGGGGAAAATTAAGAGTGGAAATATGTCAGCCTGGGAATGGCTCATATTTCTGTCTTCTGTTTGGCAAGAGGTATCCCCTATGGAGATCAATACGTCCAGACTGCTTACTACCTGCAGAGAATATCAGCCTTTCCCAAGTGGATAAGGGGTTTTGAATTCCAGAGGTAACCTAAAACTCAACCATCTCCAGAAAGCCCAGAAGTTTCTGCCCTGCTGACATTCATTTTTAATAACCTGTGGGTATTTCAGAGAGTGCAGATAATGTGACAGTTATCAAAGGGCAAGTGAAATGACTGGGTAATTACAGGGCATTCACCTGACATCAAGCCCAAGTAAAAATGGAAAGATGATATCTAACTAAAGTGATCATGAATCAAAGAGATAACAAGAAATACAATGATTTTCTAGAAAATTGGCTGTATCACACAAAGCTGATCTCATACTCTGACAGGATTACACATTTGATTGATAAGGTAATAGATTTTCAACAGCATGTGACAAAATACTTCAACTTCCTCACTGTACAGTATTCAGACAGCAAATATTAAATGGGCTAAGAAAAGGCAGATTAATTGAGGAATATCTAATCTGCTCGAGTAATTCTCAATTTGGTACTATGAGAGTGTTTCTAATGGGGGAATCCTCTTCTCCTGAAGTTCTTGAAGGAAAACGTTGACATAAATCACTAATCACAGACCTGTGGAAAAGGAAATTAGCCAAGGGAAAGATAATGAGGCCCGAACAAGTCATACGTACGGTGCTGGCTCCTCTGGCTGGCTGGGACCCATAAAACTTCTTTTCATAAAGCTAAGCAGGACCTCAGAGAGGAGGGAATGGGGAAGGCTGACGTTCAGGATGGAGAACTGCACCATGAAAAGCTGCAAGTTCTGAGAAGAGTCAAGCAACAAGAGTTCCCAGCCCAATTTCATGGTATAAAAGGCCTAAATTGATCTTTGGACGTGCAAAAAAGGGGACAGGGAATAGGAATCAGTGATTTTTGCCTCTATAAATGGCACTGGTGGGACCTATGCTGGAATATCACATCAATTTCCTCTGTGAACAAATGTTTTAGAAGATGCTGAAAAATTGACCTACTGCAGAATAGAGCCACAAAATTGACTTAAAGGCTGGAGAAAATGCAGTGAGAGCCATAAAAAGCTTGTTCTTCAGCAAAAAGAAGATGGAGAGGCTACTTCATCACAGTGCATTAGTGTCTTCACGGGGGGGAGAAACAGGTATGAATAGTCTACAACATAAAGAGAGGACAAGAAGTGGTGCCTGGAAGTTGAAGCTGGACCAAAACAAATGAGGAATGAGGCACGTGTTTCTACCCATGAGCTTAACTACTCCATGAAAAGGTTCAGAGAGCAGGGCAGAGGTACTCCGCAGACTAAATGCCTTCCCCAAAACCGCTGTTAAGCCGTTCAGATGTTAGCAGGCCCTGGGCATGCAGGAGATTAAATCATACGTGCCACAGCATCCGATTCAACAAACCAGTGTTTTCTGCTGGCATTATTCCCCGTGAACAAACCCAAATTTTTGTAGCAAATTGCTGAACATTTAAATCATCATTAGATGTCAGCTCATTTCCATTTCCAAAATTTATTCTCATGCATTGAAAAGATTAACAGTGTAAAATTTATGCTCAGCTTGTGCTTTTCGTGGCTGTCCTCTGAGTCTTGTGAAAAGGAAGCTTTTTATTTTTAAAAAAAGCTTTTTGCCTGCTGGACACGCTTTAGAGCAAGACTCTGAAGCAGTCTAACCCCAGTATAAAGGTGAAACGTTAATTTTAAACCAGTTAAATCTCCAGCACTTCATGAAAATGTCGTCTTACATGCTTTTATTTACGATACTTCAAATGTCTGTAGAAAACAGTAATTTACTACCAAACTGATGTTAGTAGTCACATACAGCATGTGACTATCCATGTTACATTTCATTTACCTCCCTAAACCTTTTGTCATCTCCTAGAGAATACAGTGGGGATCCCTTCAAAACTTATGTCAGAATTATGTTCATTAGAAACCAAAAACATATTAGGAATTTGTCCCTCCCTACCACCAAAATCAGGTATCACTGTTCTTCCAGGCAGCCTCCACACAGAGGGCATTCTACAAGGTGTAACGAAGTCAGCAAGAGAGTGCCAGATCTTTTCAACAAAACTGTAGCTGGGGCTTTGGAGATGACAAACAGGTTCTTAACTAAAGCATTATTTTCTTTTCCTCCTACAGCAGAAGGATACCTTCTTAGAAAACGAATTTAGTCCAAATGTAACATATTTTCTAGGATGAATTAATCGTCTATATTCTGTTTCACTCCCTTTGATGAATAAATACTTCAAAGGGAGTCCTTTTGAAACTTGACCTCAATCCTTCCTCCCAATCCAGAGTCCCAAAGCGGACAGGTCATCTTCCACAAACTCCTCCTTTCGTGTAGACACAGTCAAGCTTCTCTGGGTTATGGCACAAATCAGATTTTACACGGATGCAAAGGAGTTTTCTCATGTCCACAACAAAACCAGGATGACAAAATGCTGTGAGCACTCCCAGCAGCCACCCAGTCCAAGGGACCTGCACATTTCTCACACGTACTCTGCCAAAATCCTGAGTGCTGAAAGATGAAAGCGAACCCAGCAAACCAGAGGAGTCCAGAACAGCAGAAGCAACCCCACTTCATCTGTTTGCCAACACATCCTGGGGGCTGCATCACTGACACCCCAAATGTGGAGCCTGAACAACCTCTGCCCCCCGCCTGCCCCACCCCTGTAACTGGATGTGAGGAGCCTTCAAACACCACATCACCTTTTGCACCTCAGTCTTGAAAGCAGCATTATCCCCCATCAGCATTCCAAACCAGCCAACCTCAATGCAAATGGCCAGGTTCACACTAACATTCCACTAAAAATTATGAATCCATTTTAAATCTTAGCAGCTTATCATAGTTTTAAAGGAAAAGGATTTTTACTGATATAGAAGTATAGCGTAACTCAAATGCCATTCTAAAATAAATGGAATTTCATAGTAGTCACAACCATCCACTGGCAGCGGGTTCAACCAAAATATACTCCCTATGCAAATGATCACACTGCGTTATGGGTTTCTACACACTGGAAAAAAATGACTCACCTACAAATGGAATGAGGCTGAATTAATTAGTGTTAAAGTTTATAATCCTTCATTTTTACACAATAGTTACATGACCACAAGTGAAGCATAAAAGGAGTAGGAAAAAAAAAATGAAGTGTTTGGCTTCATTAATCAGTTCATAAGTTTACTGATTTAGCTTGCAGAATTTATTCACATGCAGTGCTGGCTTAAAACCCCATATATTACAAGTCCAAATCCTACCCAAGATACAGAAGAAAAGGACCTAATTTTTAATTTATTTAAATAAATTATCTGAAGAGCTTAAGGAGGAAACGGAGAATGTGCAGCACTGCAAATTTAAGAAAATACGGGAAATTGCATTTCAAAAGTACATTCAAGGCAGAAACCAACAGCAGAAGGAAGCAGCATTAAGCAGTGAACACTTGACAAATAGGAGTGTTGCACAAGCTTCTTCTAAGGCTTTAGGAACACCCACCCTAACTATTTCTCACTAATTCATGCTTTTGAAGTACCACTTGAAGTTCAGTAAGTATCTCTACAAGAATCCTTTTGTCAGTTCCCAAATATTTTGTCTTTTTTGACTGGTTATTTTTACAGCCACTGACAGAAATCAGACCTGACTCTATTTCTCTGTTAACACGGCCATCCCCACTCCTGAAACATGAAGAGAGACACAAGACCTCGCACTCTACTTCCTTTATTCAGACTGCAAACCCAAGTGCGATGCTGGTACCTGCAAGGCCATTCAGGTCAAAACACACCCGCCCACGCTGAGCCCAGGCTCTCACCAATCAACTTCATGATTATACAACAGGTATTAAATTTCTTATCTAATTGTGCTTTCAAAGCTGCATATAAAAGTGGAACTGGAGTCAGACATGAAGTTAAGCTACTACTACCCCCTTCCTCAACTACTCTTTTGCCCAGGAGCCCTACAGTTCAAGGTACACAGAAAGGAAAAGAGGAAAATGCCCAGGTGTGTTCCATGTCCTACACCTCAAGGCTTCATCTATAAAAAACACCAAAACAAAAAACAAACAACCCAAAGTTGTAAGAACAACTTTGCTAAATATGATAAATAGAAAGGAAAGAGTCTTTCCTTAAAAAAAAACTCTAATCAGAAGCCATTTCTCTAATGGACAAACACTGAAAACAGAAGTTGGACCAAACTGCTCAAAACAGCAAGATCCCAAAGTGTCACACCTAAACAGCAAAACTAAGGAGGTTTGGTAAGGAAAAGACTGTTATCAGCCAGGAGGCAGCATTTCTTTTAAATACATTTTTAAAGGAGCTAAAGCTGTGTTTTCTTGTCATCTTTATTCAAGTATTTCACAGCAGTTATATTACAAATTACAGTAAAATGTTCAAAATTTCCAGAAGTTCAAAAAAATTAAATAACTTACTTCAAACTAACGTAAAATGAAGTCAAAATGCAAAACATCAATTTAAACACAATTCTGAATAAAACTATAGAATCCAAAATATACCATAGCTGATGAAGGAAGTCTACTTAATCCACAAAGTAGACACACGTTAATGAAACCAAACAGGACGCCCCGATGTCTAAATAACCCAATGTACAAGATACAAAAGATGCAAGTACAAGCCCAAATTCAAGCTTATGTTGTGATTACAAAATAAAACAAAAACAAAATAAAAGACTATCAGCTGCAGGACCTGCCATTCAGGAGACTGAAGGTAAAACCAGTGCTGACCCACCAACTCAATAGGAAAAAAAACAAAAAAAAAAANAAAAGGAAGACAAGATATTACAAAACCCAGTAATCCTATAAATACATTGGCATATGAGGAAATCAAGTAACAATACAGAGGACACAAAACAAAACAAAACAAAATAATCACAGGTGAGATTCAAGCTTGCAAATACAATTAACTCCATAGCCATCAACTTCACCCAAGAGCAACTCTATCATTCCAAGACAGCCCCACCCCACGCCCCCAGGGAAACCTCCTCCTCCTGGCTGGCCACATTACAGAGAGTCCAGCACAAGGACTCACACAGGAGTTTATTTGCAATTTTCACAACAAGAAACAAGGAAGAGAGGTCAATTTGTACAAACTCTTGCCAGTGCTATGTAGCAAAAAAATTAAAAACATACAAAGAGTAAACAAGTTTAGACCACATGGATAGATTAACAGCTGTTTTAACTCTATAACCACCAGACATCTGTAAAGGAAAACAAAAACTGAAGTGTGGTTATTTGGGCTAAGAAGGCGAGTATATCATTTTAGGTAAGCTGTCCACTAGAACATCTGATATTAGCTACGTTTCTCTAAAACAACATGGCAGCTCCTCAATTAGTAAAGTTGCCTCTTAATGATTTTTCCCAATCAACAACTGACAGTAAAAATTTTCCTTTAGAAACCTGACCTTTTAGAACCATTTTTAATGCTAGGCATTAGCTTAAACTTGTTTTTTACACTCACCGGTGACTAAAATTCTCAACTGTTTTAGTTTATATAAATTTATTATCTTCTTAAAAATGAATGCAGTTTTATCTTCCACAAGTGCTGCTGTTACTTGAACAAAAACTTCTTTGAGTAAGTGAAACTGGAATAAATATTTTTAAAAAATTCTGCAGCAAGAACCTGAGACTTGCAAAAAACCCTTTTATCAGAAACTTGCTACAAAAAATCTGCTACATTTCATTTAATCAAATCTTAAAGTTTGTAACAATTTCCATCAAAATACAAAATGCTGTTAATGTACCAGACACATAAATATCTCAAACAGGTATGATGCTAATAAATACTAAATGAAACATGGAAAAAAATCCCATAATCAAATCTGAGATCAAAGAATCTCATTTAAAATGTGTTTTCTGCTTGTTTTTGTTGTTTTTAATCGCACTTTCCCACCTAAAAAATACAGTGTTTCTGCATGGGTTGCATTTAGGTGTAACTAGATGTACATGGATGCTTAAAACCTTTTTCTGCCATTACCTATGAAGAAAAACAGTGGCATCCGGGGGAGAAAAAGATCTAAGAGAGACTGATATTTAACCATAATGGACAAAGCACTTTGGATTACTGCAGTAGCCCAAGGCCCATGTGTTCTCTCTCTGCAGCACTACCCTGGGATGAGCCGTAGAGGTGGAGACAAGTCCCTAAGCCTGGGTTTGTACACGGGAGCAGCGTGATTACAGTCCTCCATAAACACTGTTGGTAACTAAAATACAAAAAGCTGAGGTAGCTCAGTATCTCTGCAGTAGTCTGTTTTCTCTAATTAAAAACTAATCACACTGCGTTGCATATTTCTGGACAGACACTTCTGCAGCTACGTAGGGACAGTCACAACGAATGGTTCACGATGGGAACACCAGCCAACTGCTCTAGAACACTTTCACACGGGGGTGAAATAAACCAGCCCAGGTAATGTTCTAATACCGAGCCTGTGATAAAACATAAAAACTGCCTAGACTGTTCTCTCCAGTTGCCAGAAAGGAAAGGTGTTGAACTACACAATTCAGACCCGGTGAACTCTTAGAACAGATGGATTCAAAAGGCTCTCCTCCAATCCTTCCAACAGTAACAATGCTTTGCACGGAACGACTTGTGAAACCTAAGAGAAGTTTTATTTTCAGCTGAGGTTGGGCTCCAGGACTTTGACCAACTATAGTGTCTTCTTACCTGCACTGCACAGTCCAAGCTATATTACAAACACAGACCTTCCCAATGAAACCTGCCAGTATTAACCTTGCTTTCCTTAGAGAACTCGCACTGGAAAACAAGGACACAGTGGGAAAATGCTTCATTTTTAGCAACACAGAAGAGTTTCACTGTGTAACTTGTTTCTAAAACAAAATATATACCAATGAAAAAGGAATTTCACCATTTTGGTAAAGTATGTGGCTTTTTCAGTGTGTCTTAGTTTAGTTCTGTAGAGTAAGACAGGCATTATAGAACCGTAATACTGGTTGCCATCCAATGAAGAGAATACAATTCATCCTTTTGGAGATCTTCATTCTGCAGACAGCTTTCTAACATTGCCATTTGCTATAATCCAAACAAATTGCTTAGCCTTATCTTTCTCAATTGACTAAAAGGCACATTAAAGGCAGTTCTAGAGAGCCTCATCTTCAAATTACTGTACATCCAGTTACTCAAGATTCCTACCACAATGCATCACTGCCTTCTTTAGGACAGATTTTTTTTGTCCATAACCCCAGAGAAGAGAAAAATTGGAAAAAAAAAATTAAAAAAAGGTTGCCTGTTTAAAAATATTCAACTTAGATCTGCTCTTTCCAGTCCTCTTGTATGTGTTGGTCGTCACTTTGCCTGAAGTTTCCCCAAAGATAATGCATGTAGAGTGAACAAGAGCAGGAATGAGAACAGTTTCTGTAGCACCAAAAATCTCCAAGCTGTGGCATTGTATTCTTTATTTATATCAGATACAACTATATGAAGTTCCGTTTGGTTCTTGTAGGCTGGTTGGTTTCAGGTACCTGAGACAATAGCACCAAATTCAACAGAAACAAAAAGAGAGAGCACTTAAGACCAAGGCTCTGCACATACTTGGTGCAAATGGAAACTGAATGGCTCAGAGGACTGCTCTCCCATGAGCAGTTTGAGAGGATAAACCCACCCATCTTGACGAGTTCACAGGAATGTTTCAAACACATGAACCGTTCTTTCCATCTCCTGCAAGAGACACAGACCATTAACTATTCATAAATACACAGAGACAGAAATAGAGTTACTTTATGAAGTAGTACTTACTGTGTTACTTTTTTTAATCTCAACAAATAAATATATGAAAGCAGATGTTTCTGTTTATTAGCTGCTATCTGTTAGCAAAATATGATAAAAGAGGGAACTCATTAAAGGAGTATTAACGCAGAAAAGCACTCTACTATGACAGTCCGTGAGAAAAATCAAGGCTCATTAGGGTCACTTATATAATTAATGTGCTCAATATATATTAGGAAAGCATTGCAGTGGCACACTGCATCAATTCAAGTCTTACTGCACACTTGTGCTGTTGGTGACCCAGCTGTAACCACATCTCTGCACAGTTTGGATAATCAAAGTAAAGATCGGTCTCTACACACTCCTGCTGGACAAATGCCTTTTTAATCTACCTAACGTCCCGCACAGACTTTCAACACAGTTTTAGGCGAAGATGGCAGAGGAATAGCATGAAAATGGTTTGAAAAATATTCTGCAGGAACTCTACAAAAACCCTATGGCTTTTCCAGGTTTTGCTGTAAATTATTCATGGGGAAAAATATTTCGTGCCCAGTGATCCAACTGGAAAGCAGCAATTGTTGTCCTTTTCTCAGCATGGCTGGTTATCAGCAAGCTGATCCAATCCCCTCCGCAGTCAGAACAGTGGGGATGGAGGGAATGCACATCCAGAGTCAGGATCGGCCTGCCCAAGTGGTGAAATGACCGACTTGCCGTTGATGTACAGGAGGCCTTGGGGCAAACACTCCAGGGGCAAAGGATAACAGCAAGGCAGACACCTGGCTCCCACCATGCTGCACTGACCTTCCCAAGGCTGTACTTACTGATCTAGAGAGAGTGTTCACGCTTCTAAGGCCTTACATGAAAGTCAGAAGATGCAAACTGCGCGGAGCAGAGGTGGGTAATTGGTTTTGGCCTAGTTACACCAACACCATTAAGGGCACCTGCAGCAATGCCAGGTCAGGGTGCCTAGGAAATCACCACTTCACATCCACTGTCAGTCATGCCACAAACATGGAGACTGCTCTATTCCATTTTACTCTGCTAGCATGTGCTTTTCATGCTGCTGTATTCTTTCCTCTTTTCCCTCCTTTCTTTTAGGTTAAATTCTTAATCCTCTTCTGAGGAAAACATTATTAGAAACAACCTCCAGTTTCTAAGTTACTACACTAAACTTTTTTCTTTTTATAGATACCTTCTTCAAAGTCTATTAAAGGTTTTGCCTGCTAGTAGAACAATAAATTGACAGATTAACAGTTCTTGAAAAGCCTATCTCACAATATTCAGATAAAGAATAAAAGAAGCTGTACATCACCTCTATAAGCTGTGATTTGTCATAGTCTCTACGATGTCTGTAGATGCATTGACTGAGGAGTGAATACAATCGCTCAAGTTGGTCAACAGTCAGGTTGTCACTCTTTTTAACCACCAAATCAAGCAGTTTCTGTTGGAACAACAAAAGGTGAAGTTAAGAGGGTTTTTATAACCAGTTTTTAAATTTTTTTAAGGACAAATCAGAAATGAAATCTCTTTCTGAAGCCCTCCTTCGAAGGGATACATACAAATGAAATGAACCACACCTGGGTATCAGCAAGGCCACTGCTTCAATATCTATACAAAAAGGACTCGATGTCTCTTTTCACTTCTCCACTTATACTCACACTTTTCTTCTTGTCTTAAGACTCTTTTACTCAGAATAGCTGGGGCAATGTTTGTTCTTTTGGAATGCTACTTCATCTATTTCATCTTGGTCAGTCATTGTAACAAAGCAAATCCTAAAAACTGCCTTGATGGCTAAAGCAGACATTTTTAAGAACTTACACTGCCAGGAGAAAAAAAAGGCACCACCGCACGAAAACATATTTGGGCTTCCACAAACGTTGACAAACAGTACAGAAAAGAGAAGGGCGTGGAAGGAGGACACGACACATGCAAAATTTCTCATAACAAAGGTGAAAGTATTTTACATAGTAGCAAAGAGTGACATTTAAGATTTTTTTTCTCTCCTGTCATAACATTCTATTGTTTCCTAAGAGATTATCATCTGTACTCCACAGAAAATGGGATCTAAATTTCATAGGTCATAGTAGGTCAAGCTACTTTTTACAACAGAAGACAGCAAATTTTATTGTAACTTTGCTTAAAAAAACTGAAAGAAAATTAACTAGCAGTCTATGATGCCAAAACATCAACACAAATTCCCATTTCCTTTCCAATCCACTAAGTTTTCTCCACCAAGTATACCTGCACAGGAAGAAAAAAGATGATGTTAACTCCCAATTACCAGGCACCCAGCAGCTCTGGCACGGCCAATTAACACATATGAGTACCTGCAAAAATGGCAATTAAAATAGTGGACTGCTGTGTCATTACTGGATTATAAGGGTAGTAATGATGGGACAGTAAGGATTCAGTAGTTCTATTAACTTTTCATCCAAGAAACGCTGATCAACAAATCATTTCCAAAAGTCACTGCCATCATAACACTCATCTGCAGTCAAAAATAATGGAAATATTGCTTCAGAACAGAGAAAAGGACCGTTTTTCATAGAGTCTGTTAACAGTTCAACTCATTTTTTTCAGTTCTGTTACCTTTAGTCTGTCATGGTCAACAACTACAGAGGGTAAGGGATCCAAAGGTTCCTCTGGAACCTGCTCCAAACTTGCGGGCTTTGACTGCTCCACAGCGACTTTTCGCGTTTTCTTGCTTTTGAATATACCTGTAATTTGAAAAACAATTATCAGGATTGTGAGTCTCACAAAATGCAGCCTATTTCTTCACTTCAGCTTGATTTTGCTTGTTTAGTTTGTTGGGTTGTTTTGAATCAAGCAAGATTGTAGCAGTGCAGATTATTCATCAGCTTTGCCAAATTCTGAATGTTTACAGGTGCACAAACCCACAGTTCAGAAACACACAGAAAACTGGAAATCTTTAAAACCCAACTCTGAAGTGCCAACTCTGAATGAAAACTGAATTCCACTAGGAGTTCTCATCGTATCTTTCTATTCACCAACAACAATTTAAACAGCTTCTAAGACAAGTTCAGATACTAAGCAAATGCTGAAATTCTTTCTGCTCAAGTGAAACAAATCTTCATTTTTCTCTCTAAAGCATCCCATGTCTTCATCACCACAGTATTCCAACATCTGCTCTACTCCCAAATCCTCATGCTTTTGTTACACATTTCTGTTTTCTTCCACCTTTGTATTCAAGCTATTGACCAATCCTGTTGCAAAGAACAAAATATTTTCCTGTCCTCTTATTCTCTCCCTACATTCATTCACTATTTTTCTCCTCAACTATTTAAAATGCCTTTTCTTCTGAGGACCCCTGCCATTATAACCATCCTAAAGTATACAAAATTCACCTACCAAGTTCAGAAATGTAAAGGCTCTTAACACATCATGCTCTTCTTGTGATATTCCTAGGACCTTTCTTGTACTATTCTACTTACCCTTAGAGAAAATATGTATGTACAAATACAGCCAACATGTACACAGTAATCTTCTCATAATTCAGATATCTCATTAAAGCTCATTTACTTTGTAAATCTCAGCACTAACTTTTGAAGTAAAGATTTCATTCTTTTAGATAATTCTGAAAAGCTCATTAAAAAGGCAATCATGCATAAGGCTTCTATTTCAGTTCCCTGAGGAAACTATCTCTCTTGTCTTCAAAGGACATGGCCCCTTCTTTTATACACCACCAGGATTTTCCTTCTCCTTCTCTTATCTTTTTCCTGCACTGTTACTGTGTTCACTGTGACTCCAAAGCCAGATACCTTCTCCAACAGATAAACAACAGTTTATCTGCCTTTTGCTACGAGTTAAACTGCTTCAACTTTTGCTACGAGCAAGTTTTTAAAGGAATACATTCTGTGTTTCTATGCTTTTTTATCCAATGTCAATGATACTATCATCGTATTCTCTAACAAAACAAGTCAATATCTATTATGTAGATCAAAATATAAACCAGATAGAATATACAGACCAAAACGTGTCTTGTATTTATCTCCATTTATAATATTTTTGAATATATAACTACCGTTTTCATGTCATCTCAGTATTTACGGTATTTCCCACAAAGCTGACAAATATAAACAGAGTATATTAGTGTTAGTATGGAGATACACTTTCTCGCCTAAGATAAAAATACAGCAAGTCAAGAGTGCACTTCTAATTTTCCTGTGTGGAATTAAATGCTGTAAGCATACTAAGAGTTTCAAATAAATAGTCGGCAATTAATAAAATACTACGATATAATAATAATTGTAACATGAGATATTACAGTGAAAAACACACACATTAACTTGGACACAGATAAAGACAGAAACACTGAAAACAAGTTATACCTTCTTTATCTGCTTCAGCATCTTTAGTTTCAACGTCTGTGCTCTGTAGTGTTTTCTCATTATTGCTGCAATGTGGTAACTCGGCTTTCACCAGATCACTTCCTTGACTTTCACTGGAAGCTTCCATTTTCTCCTTTGGCTGATCTTCAGATAAAGATTTTTGCTTGTTACTAGACCCATCAGCGTTGTCACAGGGTGAAACAGAATCAAGGGATTCTACTTTACCATTATGACAGGCTGGAACAGGTACACCTTCGGAGCTGTGTACAGATGTCTCTCCGTTCACACAGTCCCCTTTCAATGTAGAGTCCTTCCTTAATTCCTTTTCAGCACCCAGAGTAACACTGTCAGTTATTAACAGGGATTCATTTGAGCTCTCTTCTTCTGTGGATGCAAAATTGTTTTCCTTTCCTGACGTCCCATTGTTAAGCCTCTGCTCTGCATCTATATCCATAATATCACAAGAGGATTCATCATTTGTCATAGAGAGGTCTCCTGTTTCCTCTCCATTCTCCTCAATGCAGTCAGCACTGATCTCTAGCTCTCCATTTTCCAGCAATTTACTGTCCTCACCATGATTTTCATCGTCAGCAAACTTTGCATCATCTTCATCTTTCTTTAAATTATTGACTTTCCTCTTCTTAATAATGCCTTTGCCCCACTGCGAGCGCCGTCTCGATTTTCTCCGTATTCGAACTGAAAGCAAATAAACAAACAAACACGCACTTTTAGATGCACAGGTACCCCTCAGTAAAGAGACCAGGATATAAGAATATGCTGCTGAGTGAGGCAATCAAATATCTTCACACTTCAAGGAAAAATAAGCTGTCTGTTGATTTCAGTGTCAGCAAATTAGAGGTAACAAGGAATTTTAGAAGTATAAGGAGTGGACGCTCAGTCATACACTCAATTCCTAAACTACGGAAACAAGAAATTCCCACTTAAAACAGCTAAGCAATGACGTAGAACTCATTCTCATTTGGGTAATGCAGACTCCAAAGACAGTTATTCTCATTTTCCCTTTTTAGATCTTCAGTGATTTGAAATTATACAATAAAACAAATGAAAGTGCAATCCATGGATTCACAGAATAATTCAGGTTGGAAGGGACGCGAAGAAGCCTTTAACCTATTACTCCAACCAGGGTCAGCTGTGAGGGCCATATTGTGCTACTCAACTCGAAGCAACACAGGCACGTGATCCTTTTTTCGTTATTTCTGCTTCCTTACGTTTTCTTATTTCTTAGTTGCATTTCCTGTGCCTTTGAAAAATTACATAATGAACTATTTTTCAGAAAGGCCATTTTATTTTATTAACCTATCTGCAGGGAGATACAACTAACAGATACACCGACCTAAAAAAGGCTTTGGGGCACATTTGTAATTTGATGAGCAAACGCAGAAGGAAGACCATTCAAACCTAATGCTATTGTCAACATCCTTTTCAAGAGCATCAACTACACACAGCCCAGAAAAGCAAGGAAGACACTGGGGAAAACTCAAGCTTCTATGTTGAAATTCAAGCAATGATGAAGACTGTTCTAAGTCTGCAAAATTGCTGAAGTTGTGGCCAAGTGACTATAAACGAAAATCACAGCCAATAGTAACCAGAGACTGACAAATTTCCTTCCATTTCAAAGTGAACTCTTATGTCGAGCACCTCCATAATGTTCTTTATATTTGTAAGTTACTTTGATTTATGGGGTATTAAGTCCTACACCTGTGTCTGCCAATCACACACTGAGTTACAAAGATCTTGCTTTGAAGATACAAGCACTATGGAGGTGCAAGTGTTCGGAATTAATTTACAGACACTCAAAGAAGCACAGTTGTACTTCAGAACTTCTCCCCATGAGTGCTGTATGTAAGCAGGTACTTTAACCACTACATTAAGAATAAATCTTAACCTTTTAGCTTTAAAGCAATCTAAAGATACAATCACACTGCAATAAAAACAGTCTCACTTGGAATCCATATTTATTGTTACAAATGATCTTTATGGAGAACTGCAAGATTTGAGGGGGGAAAAAAAAAATAAATCCCCTTTCTCCAGCTATATTCAAGATTTGATAGTGACTTCTACAGTCAGTGTCACTCTCTTATTGATGATGAACAACAACCTATTGACATAACTTTTCAGGGTTCATGTATTTTCCCCCTAGATTGTGCAAGAGATTTTCGTTAATCACTGAAGCAGAAAATCTGAAACTAAACAGGAAAATGTAAACTTATAGGCAAAAAAATAATCCTCTATTAGACAATGGGTGAAGCCTCAGTGCAACTCCAAAGATGGGTAAATAAAACACAGAAGGAGAGTGAAAGTCTTTTAAAGGAAATCTAGTACGTCCTAAATGTATAAATAAGTAAGTTGAAATTTTTTAAGATACACCGATTTTGGCTTTTTAGGCTGACTTTGCTATAATTCAGACAGATCTATCAGATATATTGTCAAAACATTTGACATCTTTTATATCAGTGAATTGTACTTCAAATATTATACTGGTGCATCTCTTCTGTCCACACTGTGAGTTCCACTGGGATGAGAATCCATAATTTGCCTAAACACACAGGTACATTCCTAAAATTCTTAGGTGTGAGAGAAATCACTTTAAAGAAAAATCAAATTAATCCTTGTATTACCCATCTCATTAAATTTCAAGTCTTCCCAAACGAGAGTCAGCAAGTCCAACTCTGTGTTTCATGCAGTACTGTCTGAACAAATATTGTATGTGTTGTTTTTTACTGCTGTTTTTAATTAGGACAAAGCAACAACAAAAAGCAGGGCAGCAATGTCTTTTGGGATGAGAGAGGAAATTTTGGTTCCAGATCCTTAGCAACCAAAACATTGTTACACAGATTTTTCTTTCACACAGACAGCCAAGCCTCTAAATGAGTGAAAAGCTGGGCAAGGAATACAACATTTAAAAACAAAACTGACCACCAGTCCTTCTGTTCTGCTTAACTCCTCCAGTGAAGTTAAGAGGGTGGTACAAGTAGGAGAAGTGTTTAATGGACCACAGAATCACGTGACAAATTGTAGACACTGACACCAGATTTCATCACCTATATTGGTTCCCTTTATATTTACTGGAAATAAAAAGGCACTACTGCAAGAGTGTCATGGACCTGAGAAGCTGCCATATGAGGCAAGAGGCAGCAAAATATATCTCTGAATCCTGCAGGACAGTTGAATATGACTTAAAAAGGATGAAGGAGCTACCACAGGGTAAAAGTGATGCAAAACTAAAGGCCCAGTAGGGAAGAACTAATGGGTTAACAGATAGCTGCTAAAACATAAACTTAACCTGGAATCCCATCATCGCTACCTTAATAATTATATTTTAGAAGATCGTAAACTATCAAGAGCAGAATGCAAAACTTTTTATTTTCTAGTCAGTATGATTCATGACACACGATCAGATTCCTGGAGGTAACAGAATGGGACAGCTACTTACAGAAGAAAAACTTTAGATGAACTTTGTTTAAAAAACGAACAGAGTACACACAATCGCAACTTAACGCCTTAACACCTTTTCAATTACTCCTTTTAAAACTACTCATCAGAAAGCTCCCCATTGATACCCAGTCTTTTGGCAGTATTTGTGCCAGAGGCAGTGGAAATACTATTGTCAGAAGAGTTCCGCTTTATAGAACTGAGTTTCTCTAACTCAAACTATTTTAATACCAATTATTCACACATGAATACATTCACTTGCCTTCTAAATTGGCCAACTATTCATTCTATAATCTTCACATAACCTCTACAGATTTGCCAAAGGGATCCTAATTTCAGTTCTAGCTTCTGTCTGGTTTGCTTTTTTGTAAATCACTACTAAGCATTTTTAATGACAATAAATATCTGTCTGACCACAAGTCACACCTAACATTTCACTTGGGTTCACATGAAGTTGGTACCAAAACCAAATTTCCCCTGCTCTTTTTTTCCCTAAGCTGCACAATCTATGCAGACAGCATTTTTAAAGTGCTATGTAATACAATGCAATTAATCACTGAATACATATTTACTCTACATATTGTTAAGCAGTAGGTGAAGTTTCTCAATTCTTCCATTCCTATGTTAAGATAATTTCAGAGTAATCTGAAAGACCCATAAACAAGGCAGACAGCGTTTCCCCTAGGCACGATTAAAAAGAAATTCTGTACTGTCCTTGCTTCAGAAGGACTAGTCCTCTAAATGAAATTAAGTAAAATGAAACCTGTATCAGACTTTCAGAAACTCTGAATTCTTGCCCACTGACAGGTGCTGCTTGGAGATTCTCCAGTCAGATACACTAAGTAACGACAACGTCATCTGGTGAAATAAGCACCAACCCTGTCCAGAGCAGAGCACAGTTCTTGGCTATTAAAGAACAGTGATAGTAAAAAACAAACAAAAAAGCCCCTAAACAACTTGAGCCAAAAAATTCAACTCCTTCCCCATTTCCTGAAGCGTTTCTGCAAGACCTAGACATAATTGTGACCTCGGTGTTTAGTACGGTCTCAGGAAATGTGATGTCAAAAACATGGGTAAATGGTACAGAGGCTTCAGAGCTCAGGTATGCACTGTTGCTGTCCCCCAAATTCCAGCAGCACAGTGACAGAACTGTAGACTACAGAGAAATAAAGTTAACAGTTGGAAAAGAAAGCAGACATAATTACATGATTCAAAGACTGTCAATTATTAACAAGCAAGTCTGCTTCCCTTAATGTGGAAGAACCCTAATAAGATGCAGCAAAGCAAAGATCTTTCTCTTGAAATTTCTGCAGTTTGACTACTACAGTACAGTGAGTGCAGCACAGTATTCCAGGCTAACAAGTTCACTTTATGCTGCAGAAAAGACCCTTCCATGCTTCCACATTGCTTAAAACCCATCAGAGAATGTGAATCCTCTGTCAGTAAATGATAAAACTGACATCCATCAAACAGTAAATTCTCTGTTGTTACTTTATTTCATGAAGAATTCCTGGGGATTAAAACCCAAAGAAGATTCTCACGGCAAGCAAGATCACCATGGATCTAGATTTTTAGTCTGCAGTATCAAGAACCACTTAAAGCCATTCACATGTTTTAAGTTTTTCTTCCATGATCAAAACCCTGAATACCTTTCTGATGTCTTGTGTGTAAAGTAACTCAAAGCCTTGAGAAAGCACTTATAACCAGCAACTTACACTCTCTTATGCAGCATCCAGGATATCTATGTACCTGCCACAGTAATTTAGCTGCTTCCAGTAGCTCCACATTCCTTACCAAGAGGCACTAAATAGTCCACTTGAAAGTCTCTGGAGTTGCTACTCACAAAGTCCCAAACTGCAGTCAGAGATAAGCAGCAAGAAAGAACAGATCACAGTTCCACAATGGCTTAAAAAGCAAAGTGAGGTGCCGGCTTCCACTAACAAAGCCATTTCTCCCTCCGAAGCCAGCTATAGCATTTCCACTGCCTCATTTGTGCCGGCACTACTGTTCCTGCAGTAAAACAGATAAGGGAACTAAATCCATCTGAAACGTTAGGTTGTTGGGGTTTTTTCTGGGTTAGTTTTCAACATCTTTGGTTGAGCTTTCCAACTCATGAATGACAGTGCTGGCACAGGGAGCACAGTGGGAATATGCCACCAGTGATAAGGCAAGACAGCCTCTCTAGTAGCGACCTGCAGTTTGACCAGTTTAAGTGGCTGTGGAACTAAACCGTAAAAGATGTCATTTTCTTCACCTAGGATGGAGGGCACTCAAGGTACAGAGCTGACAAACACATGAAAAGAACTGCATGCAACAACTTCACGTATTCATGATCTTTATCAGTTTATATAACAGATTCTGTTTTGTAAACAAATACTTGAAGAACCTGGGCATTTCTACTCAACAAGGAGGAGTCAAGTTTCACAAGGAGGAGTTGAAATGGGTACCAAACAAATCCTGGCTGCAGCATTCCCATTATTTTCTTCCCTAGTCGACTGCTTTCCCCTACCATTCCCAGTAAGGCTCTCCACTCAAGCTCTTCCCAGTATTCCTCACAGAACTACCCCAGTGTCTCCTGTTCCTCCCCACCCCAGCTGAACAGGACACAGGACACGCTCCCTCTGAGGTGTGCATGCCATGCCTGGCCAATACCATGTTTTACCTGCTCGACTACCATTTTCAATCTGTCGCCTTTTCCTACAGTAGACATGTGAATTTGTCCAGCTACCAATTTTCACAAAAACTGCAGGAACCTAATCTTCCAGCTCTCACCTCCTGTTAAATCTGTCTGAACTCTGCTAAATGATTCAGAAGTTATTAGGGGAGCAGAGATGGACAGAGAGCACAGGTATGATTTTCTTGGGAAACCAAGATAAAAATATAATTTACATGAAACCAGAGTAATTGTGTTAGTAAAATACATGGCAAGACAGTCACACTGGAAAATTAAAGAGGAAAATTAAGTCAAAAGAGAAGAGACAATCAGATTAATGTCACCTGAGGAGATAATTTTTAGACTTTCCACCCCTATAGATCTGCTCATTTCCCCTCTGCTGATTAGCTCTGTACAATAGCAATTCCAGCTATACAAATCCTTGGTACCTTCAGTTGGTTCTTAAGGACTAGTGAATGACACCTTGCTGCTGCAAGAGAGCCATGAGCAAACACAAGAAAGAATCATGGCTACTGGATGGTTTCTCTGTCAAGGAGACAAAATCTGAAGTTAATAAATGGGTAATAATCCCAAGAAAATCCACAACTCCTGCAGACAGAAACACTAAGTCTTCAAACAATTTAAAGCAAACATTGCCACAGTTTTCAAAAGGGAGGAAGGAAGAGATCTATCTGTACTGAAAACCGGTTTTATTACATCACTTGTGCATACCACTTGGAAGGAAAAAAAAAACCCCAAACTATTTCAGAAGATCTTTTTACCGTGTTTATAAGAAAGGTGATGATAATGCTTTCAAGGAAACCTCCTGAAGAGAGGCTGAGCCATCTTGCATTACTGAGTTATAAAGAAGAGAACAAGAGAATATAAAAAAGCCACTGATCAGGTAAATTGCAGAACCCACTTAGCCCTCTGTCAGAGAAAAAAGACACTTGATTAATTCAATAGGCAGGTATTTAATAGTGATGAAAAAAAAATTGTCACTAGATATCACTGAGTTCAAAAGTGTGATGGGATCCCAAGAAAAGAACAGGCAGTCAAGATTTATTAGAACTCCCACAAATTCACTAAACTGCATTTTAAATTAGAAGAATTAAAAAGCCTATGGGGTTTAAAAGAACTGTTAACCAACTTGGAATCATCAGCTACGCTGGTATTTCCTCCAAAATCAGGCACGAAAAAAAAAATATTTCTCAAATGTTCGCAACTTTCTTTTAAAGCATCTGGTTGAAGACAGCATCAGATACAAGAGATCAAACTACTCCCATCCAGAATGCCAACTCCTACGCTACCCAGAACAAAATGACAAAGAAACAAAAAGAGACAGTTGTCCGAGCTCTGAGTAAAGACTTCCTCACATTCCAGAAAATCTTTTTTAATGGTGTTTATCAAGTAACAGTACTTGCCGCTATCTCAAGTGAGAATTAATCCAAGCCAAATCTGGAAAGCAGGAGGAAAAAACAAAAGCGTAGCAAATGTAGAATAAGTGACAAAACAGCAGCTCCTAGGAATTGCACGTTAGCATCTGGATGACTGTTGATTTGCCAATATTCAATTGCTGAATCCAAACTCAGAACCAGACCAAAAAGGAGAAAATAGTTGAAATAATCAAAACCATATGGCATCTGGTCTGCCATGTCCTTTGATAAGGCATTGCTGCAGTCACAGAAGCCTGAAGGACAGCAATCACTGACACCACTGTAGCAGAGAGGTGAAAGAAGGGACACTAAACAGATGAAAATTGGACAACGACTGAGAATAAAATGGTTTCTGGTAAAGACTGTAAATGAAAGACCTTTTCTTTCTAAAAATCTTTTTAAAAAGTACTCCAGGCAAAACAAAAGCCTTTCCATGATAAAGCAGAAACAAAGTGTTTCATAGGACAGCAAAGATCACCATTTGGGGGGGCAAAAAAGCAAACCAAAAACCAACCAACCAAAACAATGCAACGCAAAAAGGCACAGAAAATATTACTTATTTAGAAACAACATTTTCTGCCACAGTTTTTTAGATCCTTGCTTGGTATCCCTACAGTTCTTTCTAGAGAGACCACTAATCACTTAAATTACTCGGAAAAGTTAGCACTGTGTTTACTTCATATTTCATAAAATGACTTTTATATAAAACTTATATTTTTAATAGTTTGCACAACACAAAGGATTTAAATTTTCTTTATTTGCTCCAAATGCCATTTTCACAGCTACACTATTTATCATATGGCATAAAAGACATCTTCTCTATGAAGAAAACATAAAATCTGCAGTCTATCACTACAATATATTATCATTAAATGCTGCAAAAAAAAGATAAGAACGCAATGCCAAATCTTCCCCACAGAGTTTATTTATACGTAACACTAAAGGAAGAAAGTGCAAGACAGTAAAATGGTATGTACCATGCCCCATCTACTGGCAAAATGGAGCAGTTGGATACAGTTTTTATTATACAGGATCCCAATGATTCAAGAGATGCTAATGCTTTCTGAGCTAACACGTATCTAAACCACTTAATTTAGCAAACACACCAAACTGCAGACTGCTGGTAGTTTCCTTTTCCACACAGCTCCATACAAAGGCAAAATAAGACTCTTCTCAGCAGTGCCCAGTGACAAGAGGCAATGGGCACAGATTGAAATGAAAGACACTCAAAATTAAGAAAAATCAATTATTGTTTGTGGCCAAGCACTACAAGAGGTTCCCCAGGCATGACACGGAGCCTCCATTCTGGGAGATGTTCAAAACACAATTGGACAAAGCCCTGAGTGACCAGCTCTGAGGGGAGCTAGACTAGAAGGTCTCCAGAGGTTCCCTCCAACCACTGTAATTTTGTGATCCTATAATCATAAAACTGCTTATATCAGACTTCTGACGTATGTCCCATTCTAAGTTCCCACCAGAATACCTGCACTTTTCTCAAAATACACAGTCGATAATGGAAACATTTTAAATCGTGGCAGAACTTCCCCAAGTAGATTTTCAGCAACTTCTAGTAATACCATCCTTTTAAAACTCATCTATACTGTGAGATACAATCCACACAGCTGTACCTTCAACAAGGGAAATGGAAGTTGCAGACGAAATGTAACTCAGGAACGTGTACCACCATGCCTTCAAACAGAAAAATTATTTATGTGCCACATTTCCAACAGCCCATCTGCTCTAATCAAATTAAGAAAATACCTAAAATACATCAGAAAAATTAAATAAACCACAAAATAATAGGCAACTAAAAAACTAAATAAAGTTTTACACAAAATATATAACCTCAGAAAGCAAACCAACACAATCCAACTCCCACTCTCTACTGTACTTGCCCTGAGCAGGTCCCTAAATTGGGCAAGGCTGCTGCGCCGTCCGCAGTCCACTCTGTTTTTAGAGAAGATACTTAACAATTTCTTTTAGAGTTCTCAGTTTGGCATCTGAATTAACCTTCTGGCAGCTATTTTCTACAATACTACGAAACAAAGCTCCTAAAAAACAGAAATAACTTTTCAAGAAAATAATGTTATGATTGGTGGTTCTTTCCTTGGAGTCCTCCAAGGGAAAAAATTAATTCAAGTTCAAACAGCAGAAAACATGCAATATTTCCAGAATTATTAACTGAAAAGTACAGTTTTATCCTGTTTAATTAAAATACTTAAATAATTTTTCTTACTCTGATTGTGCAATACATTATAGTCTTAAAATAAAAAATAGTATTTCTTGACCATAAAAAAATTTCACTCTCCCTCTAAAATAATCTCTATTCAGAACTCCCTTCTCTAAACTTACTTCTTCCATTCAAACAATCCCAATCCACGGTTTCATTTGCTGCTGTTTGAGCTCCCCACAATCTGCCCAGTTCTGCTCTCACCCTTCTCTAGCTTATCCTTCAAGTACCCTTTTAAGACCGCCTCCCCTCCTAATTTCCAGTCTCTGCTGAACTGACCACATCAATCTTCAAGAGTGCCCATGTACTACTGGAATCCTTTCTGCAGATTTCTGATTGCTCATCAATTCCTGGTTCTCTCTCCTGATTACTAGATGCATCACATCCCTCCTGGACTAGTTACCTTTTTTCAGATTCAGCCTCAAAAGGCAGATTTTCATTTCATCATAGTCCCAAACACCACTAAGCCTCAAATTTTCTTGCCTTCCAAGCTAGATCATGAAAATACCAACAGGATCAGTGCCTTAACAGTAACTTTGTTGTTTGCACAGAGACACTGGCAATTTCCTGCAGCTGATGGCTCGAGTTTTCAAACAACTGCTGCTGCCTCCACAACAGAGGGGAAGCGAGCGAGGTACCGGAGCCGCTTTGGATCCGAGTCACCGGCAACGGCTGCTCTCCCCCTTCCCAAGGGATGTCCAGCTCGGAGGCCTATAAACCCCACCGTCTGCTGCTCAGCATGCACAGCCAGCAAAGTGCCCTGTACATCAGCCAGAGGGAGAATCTCCATCCTGGACTTCACAGGAAATGAAAAAAAATAAATTGGGAATCCCTTCCCTCCACTCCCTGTTTTTGCATGAGCTGCCAAATGAATAAAGAACAGCTTGGATCCACATCATCAATTTATTATGTAACAATTTATTCTAACCATAATTCCGTACAATTGACTTTAATTCCTTTAACGGAAGAAATTACAGCTTCGGGAAATAAAATCATACACCTCTAATTAATTAAACCATTTGACATCAACACTATCTTTCATATATAAACAACGTTCATCTCTGGGCAGTTATCGCCATGCCTAGAAAATGATTTCTCATCAAGGAAAAGCACCATGAAGGAGAGCATAAAGACCAAAATGAAAATTTGTCCGCTTCAATCTCTCACTTTGCCATCAATCAGCAATAATTGATAATGCTACCAATAATATATTAATAATGGACTCCACATCTTCAGCAGGAAAGCCAGGCACAACGATCAGTATATCCCTCATACTCACTTTCTCTCATAGTCTTTATTTTCTTTATCATGAAAATATCTGCTATGTGTTTACCTGTTCTAATCAACTTACCTCCTGAAAATGATTAGCAGTGCCTCTGATTACTCAATCACACCTCACAATCCTAGAGATTTTGACCACTTAACTGGATTAATTCAGTCGGCTCCAGGAAGTGGATCTTAACATCCTCCAGTAATGGTTACTGACTATTGAAAACCATTGCCATAAAGGAAAATACTGTTAAATTTGCAATCTCTTTTCTAGCTTTCAGCATGATGCTGAATGCATTGAAGGCAGGAACTGAATGTAGTGCATGTGAGAGAGTATTAAGCAGCGTAGAGGTATTACCTGCTAATGCACAGAGAGTAAACAAACCTGAAAACTCACCGAACCACTGAAAAGTGTTCCTCTTATTGGATTTGAGTTGTCTTATACTGAAAACAGACTTTTACAATGAAAAATGCAAAATACTCCTATTGCATTAGAAAAGTAGTTATTCTTTATCACAAAACCAGAAATCCTGCTTCTTTACGACTTCTTGGGCAGAGATTTTATGTACTCATAAAATGAGTATTTCTTAAAGTTCCATGTGTTTCATGCCTACAATTACTTCTGGAAATAATCAGTAAGCAGCAGTAGAGACACATTTCAAATGTCTGCCATTGAAAGGACCTCTAATTTTGCACAATTATCACCCAAGGTACTTACAAGCACATTTATTTGCGGAGTTGGGCCACACAGCCATGGTGGGTTTTTGTTTGTTCCGAAATGCCTCTTCGACTCTGGCTTCTGTTTTCCGTACAGTGGAACCGTGAGGATTTACCTGTTCTGCTGGCACCGATAAGCCTGCATGCAAAAGACAACCATACCTATTTAAATAAACCAAGCTGCAGGAAACTACTGAATCAAAGAAGAAACTTGGAACACCATACTGAAATAGGAATACATCCACTGATATTTAGCTGGACATTCAAAACAAAGATTTGAATCAAGAATATGTGGTTTCTACTGACAAAACAATTTACTGGTTGCATGGTCTTAAACTGTCAGCTCTGAAGGATTAGAAAAATTTGACTGTCTCTCACACTTGGGTCCCCAAAGATTGACTCTTCTATCCATATTTCCTCCACAAGTAAATTCTTACTGACCACTTCAATTTTTCCTTATTTTAAACAGATGATTTAAAATAAGTGGCAAATCATAATGGCATTGTATGCCATAGCAAAGAGAGTATCTGAGTAAGAACCTTACATTGTCATTGTGAACACTGTTATGCAAAATGGATCCATTTCAGAGTCATTATCAGCTCTCAAATTAAGAAAATGCAATTCTGCTTTTAACAAAAAGTATGGTTTGCTTCCTGTAATGTAACTTCATCTCATAGCTTCTACTGCTTCATAGACTTTTTAATTAAATTCTAAAAAGGCAAACTTTCATATTGGTTAAGCGCATTTTAAAGACATAAATGAGTATCTGAAGTTTTGTATTTATGAACTAGAATTTCCTATCCATCCACTCAAATGGTCTTCAAAATGTCATACCACGTCTCCAGTAGAAATTGAAACCAAGCGATCAATAGCTGACAAGAAGCTCCAAAACCGATGGATGCAGGAATTAAAAGATTCACACAGAAATTTGCATCTCACAATTAATAATTACAGCATAGGTTTCTAGGTACTATTATAAAAATTTTAAACTGCATATCAAACATATTTCATTACTCAAAACAACTATCACTTCTACCTTTTTATTTGCTGGTCTCCATAAGAAGTTGCAGATTTCAATAATCTATTTATAGTTCTTAATTTACCAATTTAAAACTTGCTGTCCTTAGGTTCAACATCTTTCAACAACAGCACCTCATTTCAGTAATAGAGGAACAAGAAATTCTAGTTTGACTTCTATATACTGATTTTATTGTACAATTTATCTTTCTGTTACACTGCAGTACTTTTGAGACCGCTCACCAGTCACAGTACTAAGTAAAAATGGCAGAGGTGTTTAAAAAAAAACCCCAAAACCACAAAAAAAAACCCCCATGAAACCACCAGAAAAGTTGGGGGAAAAAGCAATGTAGAAAATACCTTCCATTTCACAACTGTGTAAGATTGCTAAATAACTTGCTAACAAAATTGTAAAGAAAATGGATGTGGATCTTTTTAGCCTTTTTCATCCCCTGCTCAAACTGCCCTGAAACAGGTACATGTTGAAGTCTAGACGAGCAGATGCGCTGTGATTGTCCTGATCTGCTGTCCTGCTGAGTATGTTCTTCAGAGCAAAATGAGAATAACGGCAGAGCTGATCAGCATTCACACCCCTTCCATCCATTACAACGACCAGAGCCAAGACTACGTTCCTGAAGTGTTACCATCCAGGTGTTCTGCACCACCACAATCTTTGACACAACTCCTGATGCCTTGTGCTTGCCTTACAGCATGAGGCTTCCTCAGACATCCAAGAGCTTGATATATCTTCCTCTGTTCATTAACGGTTAATCTAACACAGCTTCTTCCATGCATTCCAAGTCTTTTGGACTTGCTTGGGAGAGCATTCCTTGCTAACCCAATCAGTGATCTTAGCCTTGCACATTCTACAGCTGGACCAACTGCAGAGCTCAGTTGTCACTGAAACCACTAAGTGTTGTCCAGAAGCACAAGCATCTTCAAGTGTCACCTGCAGGTACCTGTGACACTGTAACAGTTTCCACGCCAATGTACTGAATCCACTTTGAATCCTGCCCATTCCTGTCTGTGAGTTGTTTTCTCCCACAAACTCATCACGCACCTGTACCTGAAGGCCCACTTACCAGCATCTCACACCAATGGTACCTGCTTCTTCTGATTTAACGAGTTCATTGCACAATACCATCAGCCTTAATTATGACTTAAGATACTGCCCGTCTTTCAATAAGAGTCTGCAGGCTTTGTCCTCAGAAATATCTATTACTGGGCCACTGCCACAAAAAGGAGGGCAGCATTCTAGTTCTTGCAAACTTGCAAGAAAGGACTACAAGCCATAAAGTCATTCTCTGTAACAAAGAGCTCTTACAAACATTTACTTTAACCTCGGAAGCAATAACCTTTAACAGTCATGGGGACTTGGATAATTAACCGAGCACAGCTCACAGCATGACACTGCGGCCAGAATGGTGAATATTCCTACAGTTCTAATAGAAAAGTACAGAGGAGAAATGAAGGCATTATATTAGCTCTGTTTTACAACCACAGCGAATTACAATTGGTTCATTTATCCACAATTCAAGACACACATTGGAAGCTTGCTCAAAATTAGACAAAAACATGCACGACTGAATAGGAAAATAAAAAGAACTGTATCCATTTTAACCTGAAGAAGAGAAAGCCTACAGATACTTGCATAGTTCAAAGAAATTTATTAATAAAGGGTCTTCAATCTACCAACAGAAGTATTTCAAGAATCAGCAGCTGAAAGGTAAGACCAGCCAATTCAACCTAGAAATCAAATAATGAAGCTTTATACCAAAGCAGGAAACAACGTGCCAAGGTAAAGATGGAATTATTGAAATCAGTAATCCCTAAATCAGCACGAAATTCTGTTCTAATGTTATAGTTCAGTGATTTTCAACCTTTCCCAACTTGCAAAACTTTAAAACTTTTCCATGGAGGTAGACTCTTTTCATGTAAACAGAGCACTGTTCCCACACCAGGAATATGTTTGGACTTTTGATAACTTTCCCTGGCCACTTTAGAAGCTGTACACAGACTTGGATGTCTGTGGACTGCAAGCTGAAAACAACTGCATGAACTCAGTAGGGGGCTATATTTCCTAATTCTGGGCTGTTAGATTGTCAACACTGTGCTTCCTTCAATGTGAATGTAAGAGTTGTTTCTTAATCAAAAAAATCAATATATTATCTCCAAAATGACACTTGCACACACGCCAGGGTGAACTGAAAATCCAGTGGTTTAAATGCCATTCTCCCTTATCATAATTCTTACTATACTGTATTACAGGCACTTTCAGAACACAGCTCTGGTTCCACTACGTCCACATAAGAAGTTAGTTCAGCAGACCCAACATTGACCTGTTCACCAGGTTCTATAATACTGTCTGCAATAGCAGGCAATGTATCCTCCTTCTGGGAAGAAGGTCTTATCAGACCAGCTCACACAATAGGAAAAAGTAGAAGAGTTTCAAGTTCAGTCACCCTTTAACCTGCACTGTCTGACTCTGACATGCATTCTGTATTTCATCTTCAATTTAAATTTTTATATGGAGATCTGTAAATTCTATCCCACATATCTACAGAAGCTCTTCTTGTTGCCCTTGTCCCTGGCCAGGCTGAATTCTCTCAGAGCTGAGATCATAACCTGATCCCCGGCTGCTCAGTTTCTCTGTATTCCTCCCAGACTACCTTTCTCTGCTTCCACTCTCCACAGGCCTCCCTTTTGTGTTTAAGTTTGTCCAGAATCAACTTGTTCATCCACACAGGCCTCCTGATGTGTTTGCCTAACTTCCTCTTTGTTGGGAAACATCACTCCTGAGTTTGGAGGAGGCAATCCTTGAGTACTAACCAGCTTTCCTGGGCCCCTCTTCCCTCCAGGGCTTTATCCCATGGGACTCTACCAAGCAGAACCCTGAACAGGCTGAAGCCAGCTCTCCTGAAGTCCACGGTACGGAGCTTTGCTGTGCAACCTCCTTGCAGCCCTAAGGATCTCAAATCCCACCACTTCATGGTCACTGCAGCCCAGCTGCCCTTGAGCCTCACATTCCCCACCAGCCCCTCCTTGTTAGTGAGAACAAGGTCCAGCACAGCACCTCTTCTTGGTGACTCCTCTATAACTTGGAGAAGGAAGTTGTCCTCTACTCATTCTAGAAACCTCCTGAATTGCTTCTGGCCCACTGTGTTGTCCCTTCAATAAATACTGGGTCCACAAGGTCCAGGGCTTGTGAACATGAGGCCATTCCTATCTGTCTATAGAGGGCCTCTATATATGTTGTGTTATGGTAACTGAAGTTAAACATACCTCTTTTTCTTCTTGCTTCCTTGATTTCTTCACACATCTTATTAAATTCTGGATCCAGTTCAGCAGCAATGATAGCATGAGCAGTGTCCTTCAAAGTACACGCTCTATGTCGAATTATTTTATCTAGAAAACAGGAGAGCACACTTTTTTATCACTATTACAAAAATCCCTTAGCATTTCTATGTTGGTTTGTATTGTATATTACAACAATGATAGAAACAGAGGTAATTGGGAAAAATTACAGATGTATGAAAATGCAGATGAATCAATACCACAACACACTCAAAAATCACAACCCAGCTATTGAAGAGATACAAGTGTTTTCAGAAGTATAAATTGCTACTTTAATCCATGGTGGCATCTATAAACAAATGCAAACAGTGAATGATGAACACACCTAAATCAACTTGCCATCAGGTGTAGCCAGTTTCCACAGGCAGATCTACACAGTATAATGGAGTGCAGGGCAAAGAGTCCCAAAGTAACAACAGACTTGTCCAGGAATTAATTTACCCACTGGGGTCTAGGAATATTCACCGCTATACTGCCTGCAAAATCACACTGGACATCATCTGCATCTGTAAGGTAGACCTGGCTCACTTATGTTCCTTCCCTGTGGTTTTTTCTTTAACCTGAAATTATTGCTTAATTATTATTTAACAACTGATCAAAACTGTGCTAAAACACATTATTTTATTCCTTACATTGAATAGCTGTTTCTCATTTTAATCCATTAAAAAAAACAAGCCTCGAGTGTGCTACATTTTCAGGCCTATTTGGGGAACCGGACAAATTGTCCATGCTGGAAGCCTAAATGCAACTCGGGAAAAAACAGACCACTTCCCCTACCTCTGAAACACACAAAACAAATTATTCCACTTTTGAAATTTGAAAAGTAATAGTCACTTAATAACTAAGCCCATATGTGGAGAAAATTGATATCTAGAACACAGCTTTTAAATGAAACCTACAACACTCATTGTTGGACTTCAGCACAAACATATTTAATTTGTCAATCCATCCATACTGAATTACTTTTTCCAGCTGTTGCAGGTACTTCAACAGTTGCCATCAACATAAATGTCTAGAACATATTCTACAACTAGCAGATTTAATGATTTTATAATCTTTAAAGACAACAATTCAGAATATCACTAAGTATTTATTTTGCAATATCTGTAATTCTAGAAACAGCAAACTTTACAGCTGGAAAAACTGCTGAGTGAAAGAGACTATCCAGTATCCACCTCAAAAGAGCCCAACATTCTCTGGGGAAAACAACTGCCCACTAAATATACTGGAAGTTGGAAGGTTTTGCCCACGTATTTGTGAAGCATTATGCTTTTTGATCACCAAAAAACTCACACTGCATTCATTCCAGACATAATTTTGAGATATTAAACTTCAAAGTTTTGGTCAGATAATAAAGTTTAAGAAGCCCTTGCAAAGGAGGGAGGGAAGGGAGGGGAGGGGAGAGGGGGAAAAAAAAGGAACCAAATCAGGGTGTTTGAACCACCACTTTCCTCTCATCCTGTGAAGGGCAAGACTTTCCCCCAAGCAGTGCTTCAGAGAGGCAAACACTCATGTCCAACAAACAATGGTTATGTTTCCATGCCTTCAAGAACATTTCCCAGTCAAACAATGGAGGGAGAAAATGCCAACCTGTCTTACTACAGAACCTGTCCGAAATTTTATAGCAAAGTATCAGGAAAAGAAACCCAAAGCAGCCAATTTTTGATATCCAGACTGCAGATAAAATCAGCTAGTCTGGTCCTCCCACTGCTTCTCCAACTTAACAACAGGACAGAAGCAGGTACAGTATGAGTCTTCTGCAAATTCAAGCATGAAGCAGAGGCAAGCATATATACCCAGCTTTAAAGAATGTGAACATTTATAGGTTAATATTCGTTTAATGAATAGATCTGAATGCATGGAATGCTTCCTCTGAGCAGCCATAATGGGCTGTTTCAGGTGTGTTCACAAAACAGCCCAAGAAATCCTGCATGCCAGAAGAGCAATACATGCTCTGTTGTTTGTAGCAGAGGACAGAACAATTTTTCATTACCTCCTATCCAAAACTGAGTCTAGAAAGAGCCAGATCAATTTCTCCCGGCTCAGTTCTGACAGCATGGAAAATCAAAATATCCCTAAACAGGTGCTCTTCAGATATACTCAGAATGCCAAGTGCCCACCAAGGGCTTTAATCAGTTCGTATCAATTGCCCATTAGAAGTCCTCAAAAGTGTGTTATCAGGAACACAAAATAAATGGACTTTTTTTAGCTGAAAGAAAATAATGCATCATAAACTGAAAAAATAAAGTTAATCTTCTACAAATATGAACTGGGCTCAAAAGGTAATGTGAAACAAGTCTGACCAGACTATACTGTATCTAGGCCACACACGAGACACGTGCAATATGCTTCAGAAAATCTAAAATTTGAGAGGAAAAATACAGAAAAATCAGGCTTTAACCTGGTAAAGCAATTTCACAAGATATCATGAAGAACTTTTTAACACATTGGACGACATTTGTAGATGGACCCTGATGTCCAAATTTCACACATATTAAGTAGAACCCTACATTAAAAGGGTGCTTTGTGTTGATGCTTTGTTGATGACTCTTGAAGCTGCCAGCTGAAAGGCTTTCTTTTGGCAATGTGCACTGTAAGACAGCCCTAGCAAAGAGCACACAGGATGTTCTTTCCTTAGTTTGGAGAATGAACAGCTTTTACATGCATTTCAGTCTACAAATTCCTTTTTAATTGAAAGCATCCCATCACACTTTGTCAAGACAATACTGTCTAATCTCTCCTAATCAGCTGCAACTGACTTCCTTGCCTGGTAATTTATCCTGTTTTATTTCTATCCCCAAATACATAGATTTTAATTTCTGTGTATGAATTTCATGTTCTAAGCTAACATGGAAATATAGCAGGCCACTGCCAGATTGTGTGAGGATTCTCTACAGAGCTCTCCAAATTACAGTGGGGTTTCGTTGCATGTACAGAGTCTATATACGAAAAAGGAGCTACCAAATTTGAAAGGGAACTACAAAACATAATTTATTAGCAAACAGCTCTGAATGCTGTGGTTTTCCTGCTCTTCTCATGCCCCCCAGGTGCACTACATGCCTTAGAATACTAAGAGCACAGACTCCTTAGGACTTGCTTATCCTAATTATCACAAAGCATGCAGCTTATCAAAATGCCTGAATAGCAACGAAATACGGGATTAAATACCAGGCTTTCAGGTCTAGGTAGGCCATAAAGAAGCAGGTTCTTACCTCCGGGATCTTTGTCTGGATTGTACTCCAATGCATTGCTGCAGATCAGGTCAATGTCTGTTAGAAAATCCTTGGCTGTTAAGTAGTTGTGTTTATCAATTTTGGTTATTACTGTTGATAGGTCCATTGGCTCTTTGATAACCTCAAGGTAATCTGAAACCTATAAACAAACAGCACACAGAAATGACACAGACTCATATGCATTCTTATTGAACAATGACAATCACATCTTCATACTTGGATTCATTCCACATGTTTAACTCTAAGACATTAACTAAACATTTTGATTTCTAAGCAAATTTATGTTGAAAATGGAAGTTTTATCAGGCTAAGAATGTAGCACTTCCAAAGCTGCTTTTCTTCAGGAGCTCACAATTTATCTTTCAAAATTAATTAAACAGTATTTTTGAGGGAATACACTTTAATATAAATGTTTTTTCATTTTAGACTGATTTAGTTCGAGATTTTTATGGTGCTATAACACTGTCATGTACTAAAAAAGCAAAACCCATCAGCCTAACCTGAAGCCCTAGGAAAAATTAGGGGAAGCTCTATTTTGTTCACTTTGTAGGTAAAGTTCTCATTAAACTAAACAGCCAAATTATCAGCTTTTAAATAGTTTCTTCGATCACTTGTTAAACAAAGAGAAGTCAGGTTTTATTGATAGCAGATGTTAGATTGGCTGTACAGAAGGACAATCTAAAGAAAAAGCCTTGTGTCAGAGTCTACTGTGAGCTTAGATCGTAACTGGAGATTCAGCAACCACCAGGGCACACTAAAAAGTGTTTAACAGAATTAATGATACCATAAGGGTTCCAGCCTTAATAGTCAAATGCATCATCAGAGCTGCTGTTACAAAGTTCACCCAAAAAATCTACAAATTTCTTATTTACTTCAAGGAAAAGAAAAATATATATTTGAATGTTTCAGTGTGGTTTAGATTAGAATTAATTAAAAACACCAGCAGCCTCTAAAACAGTACTGCATTTTTTTCTTTTGAAATCACCCACATATGATGGTCACTGCCAAAGCACTTAAGAGTGAAATATATATTCAGATCAAGCCATAATGGCTCTATAAGATTTTTTTTTTAATATAGTGCCTGCAGCCAAATATTACAACGTAAACTAACATTAATGCATTATTTCAGTGGACAGCAATGTGTCACCTAATTCCTTAAATACAGACATCGACATTTATCTTGACAAATTAAAAGGGCAAAAATTCTCTTTTTGTATCCCTTTATGGAAACATGATGGTATCTGGTTCAGGGATTGGAAAGCCAAGCCACAGGCTTCCTCTTCGTGTTAGCACAGCACCAGAAAACCTTCACTGGAAGCTGCAAATATTGCTGCTGATTTAGTCAGGAAAATCCTTGACTTATCACACAGCAGCATTCTCTGCAGTGCAAGGAGGAGTGGAACAAACCTAGCACATTTTCTAAGGAAGTCAAGCAGACAAGCTGTTGTAGGAAAGGAAAGGCTAGTCCTATGCTTAAATGCAGCAGGTGGGACGAAAAGGATTACATTTGATTTCTGGTGCTGTGATATATTAGCAGCATTCTGGCAAGTCTTCAAATAACAAATTCACATTTCGATTCTCTCCATCTACAAAACACAGACTTATTCTTTCTCTGCCCTTATTCATGTAAGTTTAGACCACAAATTCTTGACAGAAAGGAACTACCTTCACTACAAGTATGAAGAGTTTCCTACAATAATGGACCTCCCAAACAGTTTCACAGGAAAAAAGTTACTGCTCAGATCATGTTCACAGTGTAGGTTGCCACATTAAACAGCTCACCACGCTTCCAAAACCAGTCAGCTATGGAACACTATGGAAAGCTCAAATTAAGAGAGGACTGCATCAGCCCATAAAAGACGCCTGTTCCATTCTGCCTGTTCCATCCTGCAAGGAATTTACACTCAAAATCTGCTTTTTAAAATGCTGGACTTCTGATGTCCCATATTCATCTTTTAATGTTGTCCACAAGAGAGCTTCTCTCTTCAGAAAAAATTAGGGTTTGTTTTTTTTTTCCAGTTAACAAGCCTGCAAAGCTTGCAGGGGGCCAGCATCTGATCTCAAAGTCAGACCAAACACAATCCTATTCATACAACAGCACCTGAAAATAGATTTGCAGATCGAAGTGTCTCATCAGTTAGGTGTGTACAGTCCATAATCGACCAGCTAATGCCTTATAACGTGCCACCATCTGTGATTAATGGCATCCACAAGCATTACTGCTGAAATTATGCAACGATACTATTAATGCTGAATGCATTACAGAACACAGATCGCTTTCCCAATATTATCATGTTTATGATTACAATGCTGTAAAAGCTTTTATTAAAGAATTATATTTATGGTTTCAAGTATTTCAGGAGCACTGGCAGGGATAGGAGTGTTGGCAGTTTAAAATGCTGGTTTCAGTTATAAAATGGACAGGAGTGCACTGGGGTCACCGGTAATAGAACATGCTCCAAAATCCTTGCATCATGGACGATGAGGCTGTGACTGTATCACCAGCTAAAAATCAGCATCTTAGATTGGACAGATCACGGATCAAACATCTGTTTTGCTAATTAACTTAACCATTTCCTTTTTTTAATTTGCATTCTTTTTGTAATATTTTCAACTTCATCGTTTGCACATTACTGAAACAAGACCTCTTCAATATCCACCGGTTTGCTGAAGATGTTAAAGCGCTTGTCTGTGGCCAGCCTCTTGGTGACATCCCTGAGAAACAACCGCAGCTCCCGCAGGGTGTTCTCCTCCTGGTCCTCCATCCGCTGCTTCTCCGCTTCCGACAGCTCCCGGGCAGGACACGGCAGTGCAAGAGGAAGAACTTCCAGGGCACGAAGAGCTAGGGAAAAAAACAAGAAGTCAGACAATGGAAACATTAACGACACACTGGCTCTTGGGAGTATGCCACTCCAAATTTCATTATATGTATTTAATATGCATCGTGGATCTATCTATCACTGCGTCCTTGACCCCACAACTCTCCATCTTCCACGAGTGCTAACTGTAACTATGAAATTTATTCTGGGCACTGATTAATGCTGTCACACGGTAATTACACTAACTGTTAACTACCCACACCTTTTTAAATAGCAAAGTAGCTCAAAATAAAACAATAGGATCACATTGTTATTGGTTTTACTGTAACTTAGTTTACCAGCCTGTTTCCTTCTTGGTGGGGGCATTGCTGCCTCATCAAGAATTAAGCCTTTGAAAAATCGCCATCTGTCTTCTTCACTTGGTCTTTGAATATAAAAAACCTCTTCATACTGGATTCTGAAAATACATTTCACCTGAAAAAAAAAAAGCCACAAGAAAATTGAGCCCCCACTGAAAAAGACATGAACGATGACCATACTGTAATACTAGTCAGAAACTTTTCAAAATCAGCCACAGGACAGGAGTAAACTCTACATAAAGCAGTGTTCACAGCAAAGGGAAAACAAATACTTGTAATTCTCACTGAATTTTCTATAGTAACGAAACTTGCATTATCCCATGATCCTAACAATGGCCACCCCTGCAGTAAAAGGAGAATAAAAGGGCAGGAGAAAAAAAAAAAAAAATCACAGAAAATGTTAAGGAGAAAAACCAGGAGCCCTCCCCCATCTGGAGCCTCAGAAAATGTAAAGCTCAAGGTCAGGCCTTTAGACTAAATCTGCATTTAATTATAATGGAGTCATTTGTCAAAAAGAACAATTGACAAAATGAACAATTTTGTCTTCCCAGCAGAGTAGCGTGGAGTTTATGAAAATCAGTAATACAGACATACATCCCACATTAAGGAAAATTACTAACATTCAATTATTATCACATTTTCTGTTTGACATATTTTAAATTAAGTTAGAAAACCACTACAAAACAAAATGATTTTACATGATTAAAACATTCAGAAGAGCACAGAACTCCCTAACAATGCCTCCTTCCATGATAAACTTACCTCTTCAGGCAATTCACTAAACATGGACTCAGAGGTAGACAGCAGAAATATAGGTGAGAAAGACGGTATATCTTGCAGCAAAGTTAGGAAAGTAGCTCTCACAGTTTCACTGACAGCTTCCCACCAATCACCAATATGAGGCATGTAAACTATACTTGGTACTGTTCTTCGAGCTTCACGAAAGATCTAATTAAAAGAAACAGTGGTATTTCAGCTAAGGAACTAATTGTTACCATCAGTTGTGAATAACAAAGTTCTTGTGCATTAGAAAATGACTCATCTTTGTGGCATTTTATAGACAAATGTTCCAGCAGAACAGAATTATCTAAAGACTTTCTAAACAAGTGTTTGTGACTCTTAGCTACAGCATTCAATTATTTTATGTCAATGTGCCAGGAAGACTACAAAGCAACTACTTTGTTTTAAAAATATGTCTGTTTTAAAAACTTGCTATGACTGAACAATCAAGATGAAAATTAAACTGTTTTGCAATTCATGCAATATTCACCACAAGCTATGTGGAAATCTAAAACATTTAAAACTAAGCAAATGAATCTAGAACCACAGCACAACAATCCATACACAAGTGAATAAAATGAACATCAGGCACTGAATACCCAGATTAAACTTACTCAGCACGAGGTGTGTGATGAGGGGGCAGGTTAAAAATGTAATTACATTCACTAGTCACTAGAGAGATCTCCATCACCCCCTAGAGACCTCTTTATTTTAAACAGGAAAATAGAAGGAGCTTATGAAAACCTGGACTTTAAGTTACATTTCATCTGGCTGCCTTATATATTGATGCAACCAGAACTACATAATTGACTCGTTACAAGGGAATCTCAAATATCACCTGTGCACATGACTCTTCAGGCGTTTTGGCACTGACTGAATAAAGAGCTGGCAGGTCGAGCCTGTGTACGGAGAATTTTTCCAGGGTGTGCAATAGTGCTGGAGCAAGGTGCGAAGTCTGACCCGAACCTCTTTCCCCAGAGAGCAGTAATCTTGGTCTGTAAGAGGTTGGCTGGTGATAAGCTGACCTGCAGCAGAACAACAGTTACAAAAGTCAATTAACATACCAATGCTATCAGTGGATGGATATAGAGGAGATATTTTAGGATCCATAAGACTTTCAGCAATGGGTAATAGCTTCCTACAACAGCCTAAAAACATCAACTACCTCAACTATCCCTCAAAACTACTTCAGGCGCCAATAACTCGAGATTTGTCTTATCTTTGTTTTCACAACCATTTAATTCAAACTCATCTGCGTGAAGCTACGCATACACTAAATTCACGACAATTTGCATTATAACCAGTTTATTTAAAACTAATTCCTTGATCATATAAAAAGACTTATTGGACATCCAGTAAAGACAGCAATTTAATCATGCCTAGGTCAGCCCTAATACTAACGTATCTCTTCGGTAGCCTCAGGAATCCCAGGTCAATCCTTTCATCCCTTAAGCGCTGCCCAAGATTTTCAAGAACCAATGAACATTTCAATAGTTTACTTATTTAAGAAAAAGGATCTGAAATAGGGTTCAATAAAATCACTACGTATCATGTATTTTAGCATATTTGTACACTTCTAGTCAGGAGACTTCTGGACAGAAGGAAGACTTAAAAAAAACTGCAAAAGTAATCTTATTTTTTGGTTTTTTGTTGTCGAGAAGAAACTCTAGGCAGTCTATACAAGGGGTTTTGGGATTTTGTGTTTGTTTCTTTCTCTTGGGTGTTTTTGCCCAATTTTATGGATAAATGAGACACAAAGAAAAAAGCGTTAAGTTTTTCCATTAAAAGTCTTTTCCATTTATAGAAAACTGATTATAAAACAAGAAAGTTTTTAATTAATTTGCATTTTTTCTCATAAAGGCATTTCTATCTGCCCATCAGTGAACTCAGGCAGTGGAACAAGACTTGCTGGTATTACTTCATGTTAAACATTTTGGGACAGCAATGAACACTGCTAACCTTTGGCTTTCAGTTCTGGTGGTGGTGGTTACACACAAAGATAACAATCAAAAATGCTCAGAAAATAGATTAAGAGAGGCTTACATGCTTTGCAAAAATAAGCACAGCCTTGCCATTCTTTTATTTAGACACACATCCACACAAATACATATTGTTTATTTTGGGTTTGGCTTCCCCCTTCCCAACCTCACAACAAAAGCTTAAATTTGGCATTAGAATACTTAACTATGTCCCTCCAACTTTTTGAACTTTAATCTTTATTTTTAAGCTTAGATATCCATAAATTCTGTTCTGGCATTAATATTTAGCACAAAAATTTTATCAGTTTTCCACAAGATGGCTCTACTAAACAGTGCCACTAATGAACACTTTTTCTAACTTCATTTTCTTTATTCAGCAAACTCCCTGCAGAAACTACCACATAAAGTAGTCTAAAACTATTCTTAACACAAAACCAAGAAATGTTAATTATTGTTAATTACTGTAACCAGCCCAATTTATACAGGAAACACTCATCCAAATTTCACACATATCTTCTAAATTCCCATTTCCCTGAAACTTTCCACAAAAAACAATGAAAAAAGCACATTAAAAATGCTGAATGCGTTCATTACACAAAATGCTTCCAAAGAGATGAATATACCAAAGCTCAACCACACTTTGGACCAAGAGAAAGCACACAACCCCTCCAAAATATTCCTACATACATCTCTTCTCAGTTCTTAACCTTTCAAATTGAAGCAGTTTGTTAAAATAAAGAATTGCTGTTAGCATCTTTACTTCTAACCTACATTTGCCTATTGAAAAACATTTCTGATTCCTGCGTGTAGGATGTGGCCTTTCCCAAGAACACCCCCACGTCTAAAACTCTTATCTGTGCACTTACATGTTTCCATTACAGGACACCACTGCCACCCCCAAGCAAAAAAACCAACTTTTTTAGCTCTCCTGATGTAAGAATCTCCTGGTTTTATCTATCTAATTATACGCATTTAGAGAAACACTCACATTGTAAAATGAAGGTAGGGTTTATGTATAGCAGCTGATGACTGTTTCTTTGGTGATCCTGAGTGACAGCTCGTCTCAAAAATTGATGAAGCATTCTCATCTTCACTATCATCTAATATTAGACTTGGTACATCTGTTCCAAGAGATGTATTAATTAGAACTTTATCACTTCTAAGTACATGTACAACAAACAAGACAAGATATTACATTTTTCTTTGTCAATTATAATAAATCTTCAAATGTAAAAGAATTAGTTAAAACTGTCTAAGTATCAGCCTTCAGAATAATAAGTACTTATTACTTCAAAAACCAAAACAAATTAAATGGTGTAGAAGTCTAATCATAACTACAATTTATTTTTTTTAAACAATCAAGCTAAACAACTTCTCAAATACATAAAAGTTCAACTTGTTATGAAATACTTCCTTTGGGTTTATTTCACAGCTAGAGGTTTTTTCAAGGATGAAGCTATAAAATTTTTAATTCCTCAGACCATATAGAATTTTGCAATTATTTACTTGTTCCAAGTGTCCAAATTCTCACAGGTACACTTCTTCCAAAATTATTCTCAGCATGACTACCTAGACAATGTATGTTTATGAAGAATTGTTTTCCACCCTCTGATAATCTGCTGAAGAATATCAAATTACTTTTTTATCAAAATCAGTTCAATGCATTTCATATTCATATACTATACCTTCACCTATTTTAATTCCTTTGCTAATATAGTAACCCAATGAACTGAAGTACTTTCTATACAGACCTTGAAAAGCAAAACACTCAAAGACTGATTATATTCACAAGACACACTGCAGAGACAAACAACTGCAAAAATACTAATATGGCACTAAAACAAAACAACCAGGTAACAGCTGAACATCAGGCACAGCTAAATTAGCTCCCCGAGCTGCAATGGGATTAAGAGTTACCTGGTGTGATTTGATAATGGGAAAGAACTGCTGCAAGATCTTTATTTGCCCCAGGAAAGGATATGAATGGCTTTTGCCCTATGCAAGGCCACTCGTTCTCATTTCCATAGGGAAGGAAGCCTGCAGTGATGGGATGAAAATGGCCACAGCCACTCAGCTGTACAGCAGGAGCACTGCAGAGGCCAGTTCTGCTGAGCAAGAAAATGCTCTGCAATGGATGGGCAGCATTCCTGAGAGCAGCCCAGCGTCACTGTAGCACACTGCTGCTCAGGACAACCACCAGACATCCAACAGCAGCTCAAGTTGGCCACAGCCACTTGGAAAAGGGATTGCTGTGAAATGAAAGTGTGAAATACAGAGAGATCCAAGTGCTATTCTCAAATACACAATCCATGGATTTACATGAGGCAATGGCACAGGTCCTGCCACACTGATCAGACGATCACCACGGGACAAAGGAATCTCCTTCAAGGCAGTGTTAAGATTTGGATGGAGGTGCCATATCAGCCACAGGAAAAAGGGTTCCAGGAAAAATTGTTAAAAGACAACAAAGATTCCCTTAGCTGGCTGCGTGATGTAAGAAACCGGATTCAGAGTAGGCTGGGCAGGAATGATATTCTGCTGGCATGGGATGAGGATGTGTCACATCCCTTGTCAAGCTGTGGTGCAGTCACACACCTGACAATCCTTCCTCAGGAAGCAAAGATGAAAAAGGCTTTCAGACCCCAAGCAGTGGCCAAAACCTAGTCCACAGCAAGAAAACATGGCACAGAAGCTGCTGGATATTTAGCTAAAGCTAAGGATGGAGACCTCCAAATCAACTGGACATGGGCCTTCTACCTCTGGGCTCACTGCAGTCCCTAAACCAGACAGGATTTCCGGTATACCAAATGCAAGCACAGGTGAGTCCTTTGCTCAGGCACTGGACACAGATTTCTCTTCCTAAAATACACAATTATTTTAAAAGGCAGCCCATCTTTTAATCCCAAGCATCAAGTCTCTGTGACATCCTCTGCTCAAAAATCTGACTCACTGAATTCCAAGAAACAGGAACTTTTAGTGAAATGCAGAAAGCCTGATGTGCAGATTGTAAGCACACCTGTAAGTATGTGCTATATACTTGGCTTTGAATTCAAGAAAATTTGAAGCCCTATTGTATAATCTATATTGTACAATGTACAATTGTGGCACCTGAAAGTGGATTTTTATGGTTTTAACAAAGATTAAGCTTGTTATTAAATATTGTCTTGGATTTAAGGAGGTAAGAAAAAAACTAAAGGAACGGCTAAAAGAAACCTCAGTTCACGCATCTTCAAAATCAATTACCTAAAAACATTTAAAAGTACCCACAGCAGCAAATTATCTAGTAAAACTACTGTTTAAATCAACTAAAGCTTCCAGACTCAATTATTTGTCAGCAGTAACGAATAATAATAAATAGGAATGTAAAAATTATAACCAAAGAAAATATTCTGAGTTTAAACCAATTCTTCAACAAGAATGACAATCCCTAAATTGGGTGCTACCAACAGGTTAACAGTATATAGAGACTTAAGCATCTTAAATAACTTTGGTTACAATCAAGAGATTGATCCCAACAGGATCTAACTGCAGCTGCAAGCCACCTCATTTCTCTCTACCCATCACCACGTGCTCCCTGGGCCCATCTCTGGCCAACTAGAACGCTTGCTAAAACCTCCAGCTACCCCACAGTCAGCACAGAACACATAAATACATCATTTTTGGATGAGTTTTCTGGCTAAAACGGTTTAACAAAGGACCTGATGTACTCAAGCAAGTGGAAAGGATGGAGCAAAAATGCACAGCTGGGCTGGAGAAGCGCAGCAGCCAGCACGAGCATCAGCTTAAGCTGCCTAAGCTGCAGGCTGAAAGCGCGCTCTGGAACAGGAACGAGAAGAAAGTCATGGCTGTCACAGATCTGCTTTATGACTGGGCTGTTTTTAAGTTAATCACACACAACCCCAAGTACTGTTTACAGAGCTGGGGGTTGAGAATGATCCCAGATAAGAACAGTAGACTACGTCAGAATAAACAGATCTCAAACCCAAGGTATCTTGTTCAACATTCAACTTCCAAGAAATGACCTGGGTAACTATTAAAGCATGTCTCAGAGAAGAGCTGGGTAAAAAAACCCCAGAACCTATCGACTCATTGCCACTCAAAACAGTCAGTCACATTCCTTCTTATTCCTGGCTTCCTTGGTGCACTCACACTGCTCCCATTGCAGCAGGTTTCTGGCACTCACTGACCCCTTAGTGAGTTGATTTTACTCATGAATTTGGCAAAAAAAGCTAACTTGACAAAACAGCAAATAGTTCTCCACTTGCTAAGCCAACAGAATCAGCTTGGAGGATCAGGAGTGCACCAGGCCAGTTCAAGGAGAGCGAAGCCTCAGGACTTTCTTCTAAATCAGCACATGACCATTTTATAGTCTCAGGTACCTCAGCTAAACACCTGTTGAACTGTGAGCCCCCCAAAGCTTCTGCACCACCAGCAAGCACAGGACTGGGGATAGCTAACCACTGTTCAGGACAGGAGCACCAATTTCAGGTCCTGTTACACTCGGCAACATTGTCTCACTATTACTTTTTGTTCTGACCTTTAATTATGCCCCACCATTTCTTGTATTTAAATTGTAAATTAATTGTGAGTTCTTTTTTTGGATGGCCCTCACACCCGTGGGATCTTGCTCTATATAGGTCAGATCATTAGATTCTACAACAACTTGGAATCAGCAAAAATAATTATGTAAAAATTCAAGCAAATCGTATTTACATTCTAACAACACTGAAGGAAATATACACAAGACTTAAGACTAGGTGCAGAAGCTGAAATACTGGCAAAGTGAAACAGCATTTGCAAAAAACCCCAAACCACATACCTTCACTTTTGTCACCCTGGCTGAATTCAGCGTGAGGGAACACTTTGTGTAAGACCTCAAGGAGCTTAGTGAAGGTCCGTTCCAGGAGCGGCCGGATGACGGGGGACAGCGCGTGTCCCGAAGACGTCACGGCACGCTGGGAGGCAGGCACAATGTTCTGCATCGCATGGTAGAAATCCTGCGCGCTGAGAACCACCGAGGAGACGTCCAGCTGAAGCTTCTGACTGCTCATGTAAATCTGGGGATAGCGGCGTCTCAGGGCAATCAAGGCAGCCTCAGTGCAAAGTGCTTTTATGTCAGCTCCGCAGTACCCTAGTGCACACACAAACACAAACACAGACACCTTCCATGAAACAGCACTGCTGCTGTGCCACACGTGTCTCAAACATGCATCCAGCTAAAAACAAGTCAGTAATACTTAATTGTCAGGGTCCACAAAGCATCTGCCAAAAGGTATCAGGTCGTAATCTGGTGACAGTGTTGTATACCAAGAAATTAAACAGGTTTATTAAGATATACTAAGAAATTAATTCCACGTTGAGGTTAAAATTACCTACATTTTCACTATATCATATGATACATAGTGTATTTTCAGTCCTGGGTTACAGGTCTGTTATTGCTCTTTCTTTTCCCTTAATACTGTATAAAGTATGTGTGCAATTTTAACAGGCTAGTCCCTCTCCTCCTTTTTTCCTTTAATATCTCCACATAAATATATTCTTTAATAGCAAAGTAATTTTGTTACACTGAACATCAGCAACTTTAAACTTTTACAGTCTGAGAAAATGAGCAGTATAAAGAAAAATGTTTCATGAGTAGAATATGGAAGAGATGAAATCTCTTGTTAAAAAAAGCATACTCTGGATTCTTGGAAAAATGTTAACTTCTACTATCAAGAAAAATGTTTCAGACTTTTTAAGAGTTTCATAACTTTCCCAGTATAATCAAAAGTAGAAATTAAAATGCATTAAAATTTTAATTTAGCCTATCTTCATAAGTATCTACAGGTGGCTACCTATAATTGCTTAATCATCATTAGTGAAAAACATAGATCTGATAATTACGAAATACAGAGAGACTTAATACCTCTGAGTCTTTTGCAGTACTAATGGTTTTGGGGATTTCCCCAGAGCTAGGAATTAGATTTCAAATTTTTCCATCTTTCCCAGCAAGAGACATTAATATGCCTCTGTATTTTGAGGCACCATAGCCCCATCTTTCAAAAACTGTAAAACAATATTCCAGTGAGAAAAGTCATTTAGAGAATTAGAGTCACTATAGGAAAACGTGTTGCACTGAGGTACTGCCATATAAAAGTTCATGGGTTTGTAATGAAGTGTTTATAGAAGGTAATTAATCAATTCTTTAGTTAAAACTATTCTCACTCAACTGGTTTTTTACCAGACTTCCTCCTCCCCCTCCCAGTCTTACATTACTTGCATTTTTTCTACTCTGTTTTTGTATTAAGACAAAGGAGGGCAGGTTTAGATCGGATATTCGGAAGAAATTCTTTACTATAAGGCACTTGAACTGGTTTTCCAGAGAGGCTGTGGGTGTCCCATGCTTGGAAGTGTTCAAGGTCAAGCTGGATAGGGCTCTGAGCAGCCTGGTCTAGGGGAAGGTGCCCCTGCCCATGGGAAGGGGCTGGAACCGGATGATCTTTGAGGTCCCTTCCAATCCAAACCACTGTATGATTCATCTTTTGGCAGCATCAAGTCCCAAAATTGACGTCTGCCTTGCTTCTCTCTCTTTAGTCTCTGATGTTCTTTCAGTGCTGCTGGCACATACATTTTTCCAAAATCCACAGAGCAATAAGGAACAAAGCTGATTCCATACACAGTGTTTAAAAATAAAAAAGGAAGCAATTAATATGGAAGACAGACACTTTTCCATCCTCATCTTTCAGATATATAAATTTGGGGGATAATAATAAAAGATACCCACTTTTCAGCTATAAAGATGACTTAAATCAGATGAGACTTCAAACTGCACCTTTCTCATATATACTTGAAATAATTTTTTTTAAAAAAGGCAAAACAAAAATAAACCCAGATGGAAGATCACCATAAATATCAGATGATTCCTGCAATTTTTAAACCAAGCTTTGCAATTTTATAAAAAGGTTGGTAGCTACAATTGTCTAAATTTGGTGAGTCCACATCATGACTGCTATCTAAAATGTACTTAGCAATTCACATTCCAATTCCAAATCCAAGTTACCTTGAAATAAATACATGTTACATTTGAAGTATGTTCAGATATATCCACTCTATCAATCAATAGACAACTAATTGTTTTCAGCACTGAAGTTATGTGCTTGGGGTTTAACTTTCCTTTAACATGAAATCAAAACTACGCAGGCACACTCCAACCACGTGAAAGTATTACACAGTAGCTACAGGTGCAACAGAGAAATTAAACCAGGGTTCTATATTTTGCTTTGTTCTTTAGGCATCAGGTATCACATTCCCATTTAAATTGGTCCACTTCTCACCCAAAAACCACACTAGATCAAACAAAAAATGAGTGAGGGGACCACTAAACCAAAGCTTAAATCAAAGATATGCTGGAGATATGCAACATCCTGAATGCCTGTCACCTTAGAAACTAGTTTTAGTATCTTTGTGACAAAAGATTCAGCAGGTCAAGAGCTATATCCTTCCCAACTTTTCTATTAACAAATGCTGTAATATCGCTTTCTAACAGTCATTTTAATCACCGCTTGTACGTCTCCAAAGAATTGTAAAATTAGGAAATAATAGCCTGTAGCCTATTTTTAAAATTAAATTCTCAGGTGATCAGATACACAATTAGTCTCCATTTCTACTTCTCATTTCTCAGGAGCAATTACATTTTAAGACTAATAATTGGTGTCTCTTTTTGAGGGACTCTCTTGTGCATATTGTACATCCATTTCAGTGACAAGAAAACTACGAAAAACCTGTACCTTGTGAAACATTAAAGAGTTTTTTATTGCTAAGAAGCAAATGCACACTGATTAAGCAGAAGAAAAACATGAGTGAAGTATTGTCAAAACAAAATAAAATGTATCATGCCAACAGTAAATAACGTGATTTAGTTTTTACCCAAACTGACACTGTAATATAAACTCAGGGTTCAGTGCATTTGCTTCCATTTTTGAAGCATCTCACAAAAGATGTTCAATTTGCCAGGCAAAATGTACCGGCACACCTTAACTTAGACCAAAATGAGGATTCCTGTCAAACAGCCCATTTTCTTCTACCCAGCACCACCACACTCTGCTAAACATTTCTGAAATACAACTTTCAAAAAGCAGGACAGCAAACAAGTGGATTCCTATGTAGGTTTCCAAAGAATGCTCTTTGATCACCAAAATTCTCCAGCCATCCTCTTCCACCTCTACTGTACAGAAATTGTGTCCTCTTTAAAATTTCTTCTGCCTAAAACCCACCCTAAAAACCCACAAAAAAGTGCTACTGAACTGGGTGAAGTATTTAGGGGAACAATTTTGATCACTTCTTCCACTTCAGGTTGTGCAACTCCCTACAAAACTCCCAAAATTACCGCAGGGGAAGAGAGTCAGCAAACAACTCAGCATGATGACAGAGATGAAAAATAACTACTAGGCTTATTTTTAAAAATTGTGAAAAACAGGATAGCTAATGCCAAAATCTCCCCCTTCATCATTACACGAGGATGGGAAAGTAAAATCTAACACGGTATCATTTTGCCACAAAAATGATCCCGCAATAATAAGCACAGAATAGAGTATTTTTAACAAGCATCTTCAGCATGATAGTTTCCTTCTTTATAATTCTATTTAATAATGTCATTTAAATAACCCTTACTATATTGCAAAAAGATTCATCTGCAAGATGCCAGATGGAGGAATTCACACTCTTTCAGTTGCTAGTATGTTTTGTTTCCTGCAAGACTGAGTTTGTAGGTAAGTCTCTCTACCTACAGAAAGTTACCACTTCAAACAAGGAATAAGCACAAGAGATAAGAGAGGATTTATAATGTTCAGGGTACCTGGGACCCATCTCCAGTCAGGAAAAAAATGTAGTAATTATGTGTGTTTACTGAAAGTGCTAATAAGACATGAGCGTGTGGTCTTCTGAGCAATGCTGTGCTCTCCTCAAGCTGCTTCACTTCGTCTCACACACACTGCAGTCATGAGGCCATTCAGGGAAGTGGAGTCTTTAATTCTCACAGACTCAGAAATCCTCTAAAAGGTTGTAATCCGTAACACCTGGGACAAAAATCAACCCTCAGGAAATAACCTTATTTTTGCAAGTCCTGGGGCTTTTCCCTTCCAATTTCCTTCCAATTACACCCCTGGATCTTAAGAAGTTTTGAGTCGCACACACACCTGCTTCCCCAAAGTCATTTGCTTTGGGAGTATTTCAGCAGTTTTCTTCATTAGGATCCAAAAGCTTGGAGTTAAGTGTTGCCAAGTCGGCTGAACTGGAGAGAGGTATCAACCACGCTGTGCCAAAAGCTTGGCAAGTCTAGGTAGCTTTTACTTGGGGAAGAGGGGGTGTTGTTTTCTGGGGGGGAGGTTGTTTGTTTGTTTTTAAAGAAAACCTGCACACAAGAGGAAATAGCAGACTGGTATAAACTGTATCACAGACATACATGTGTACCAATGAGTTCCATTGGTAATAGCCACAAAGAATCTGGAAAGTCTGTTTAAATCATTATTGCTGCTTTTACTTATAGAAACCATGAGGCAATCTCAAGGTGAAGAAGATACACCAGTCTTAATTCAGCTGTTTTGAAAAGTCTTTGTAATACTCCAAAGATTTTCATCACTTAAATTCCAAGATATAGACTGGAGACAATCAAGTATACAGTAGTTGGAGAGCAGGAAAGCCAAAGAAAACAGAAAAGGGTACTTCTTTTTGTTAGCTGACTTCCACAGAACTGACAGGCTTTATGGAGCACAAAGAATGTCTTCCAATCAAATGTACAAATGGCTTTCCCTATTGTCTGAAATTTAAAAATATTGTGTTCTCAAGGAAAAAAAATACGGTGAATTTTTAAAGAAACATCTGTGTTCTTTTCCTATCTATTCCCCTCTCTCCCACTAAGCAGCACCACTTAAGTCTTTGCATAACTCAAGCAGCATTTACATGGAATGGGTTTCTCATGTGCTGTCCTACACCCGGCAAAGCTTAAACTGGAGTTTGCTGGATAGTTATTTTCTCCTCACCAGAAGATGTTGAGGTCTTTGTGCATCAAAAGCGGAGGGATGCTGCTTCGATGAGAGATCTCCCTGTGGATGAAGAGGATAATTCGGATGTACTGTAGCTGACTGAATGGACTGATGCTCAATTTAAAGTTCTGAGACTCCCTGATGATGGATTCCAAAGCATAGATATTTGAGACTGTTCTTTCTCTGAGAACTTCAGTGCTTGTCCAAGCAGATGACTGACAGAGGATGTATCTTTGCGTGACAAATTGTTGAGAAGATATTGTGGTGTGTGCTTTAGGGTCATTTCCTCTGTTAAATTCACTATACAAAATATTTGGGTTTATTTCTGATTAGATTTAAACAGCAGGCTTATCTTGAACAACCAACCTCCATTCAGTACGGCAGGTCTTTGGGAGCTTCAAAGGTGTATTTAATGTATTCATGGTGTGGTGGTTTTTTTCTCCCCTACCTATGTCTACACTTTGAGGTTGTTCTGTGCTAGCAATCTGGAAAAAAAATTCATCTTTAGAGAGGCTGGTTAGTTTGTTGGATTTATGTCAGAGGAGAGCATGCCAGTCAGTAAAAAACAAACAAAAAACAAAAATCCCACACACAAGTACCGATTTTTTTTCCTCAATAAGTAGACAGAAAAACTCCCAAGTCTCCCTGTCTCTTTTGTAATGTTCTAATTTAATGGGAAGTCTACCCAAAGATTGCAATTTCAACTTCATTTTGCTTCTCTTTGAGGGTATGCATCCTATATAAGGACAGTGATGTTACAGAAAGGAAACATAGTTGTATTTACAAATCACTACTAGCTACTTATTTTGTGTTTTAGTAAGACAGAAACGTATTTTGTTACTACAAAAAGAGTGCGGTTCAAAGTACAGAAGTTCAGAAAGGTAAAGATAAGAAAATCTTGACACATTTAACATACCTTCAAAGTTTTACACAGAAGAGAACGCCTCTACAGTAAAAGTACTAACATCATAACACTCACCAACACATTTTTCAGCCAGTTCTCCTAAGAAAGGATCTGACAATTTGGGGTTCCAATCCCTGGTATGAATTTGCAAAATGTGCTTTCGTGCCTGATTAAAAAAAAAAAAAAAAAAAAAAAAAAAAAAAAAAAAAAAANAAGAAAATGAGATAAAAAACTAGCAGGCCAAATCCATGTCATAGAAAGAAGTATTATTTATTCATGTGCATCTATCGTTACTTTACCTGCTTTTGATGTAACTAAAAACTTAGCACTCAAAAGTCTCTCAAGAGCAAAGCCTTTCCCTTCTTGTTTAATTCCATATATAAGCAGTACTTTTTTCACCAGTTACACATTTTAATTTCTGTCTAATCAATATTATTATACATTAACTGATCAAAACTCATGTTCTATTAGGAATTATCATAGTTTTATAATTTCATTTTTAATTACTGCACCTATGATTAACAGTTTCTACCGTCAAAGGCCTCACCAATTAATGTATTGCAGAGTAGCACAGCACATACACACGAGTCCCAAAACAATTCCAGCTGAAAGTTCTATAGAATCCAAATACATCTATCCATATACAAAGTAAATTTAAATATAAATTCATGAAGTATTAGGGCTGAGTTTATGTAAGTTTAGAATAAGGAACTGAAATGTTTCTGTTGTCAACATCATAATGTCTGGCTGTGCATCTACATTTTTTACATGCTTAGAAGTCTACAAGATTTAAAGTTATTTTCCCTTACCGTAAGTTTCAAGCCCCAAATAGTTAGGGTTCATTATACAAATCCATAGTTTTTAGACAAGTAATTCAGTTTATTGTGAATAATTTACCTCTGTTTAGTTTTAGCTATATTCTGAAGACATGAAGCTCAATACAACCTTATGTATACAATCTGTTTGTACTAAAAATATCTTCCTAAAATTAAACATTCTTACAAGCAAGAATGAATATTTTTATTTCATAAGCTTGGCTGTCAGGCATTCAAATGTTTAATATACTAAAGATGTTTATTAATAAATCTCCTTTCCAGGTTTTACCTTCTTGTCAGGCAAGTTGAAAAGAAATTCCCTGTCAAAGCGACCAGGTCTCCTGAGTGCAGGATCTATAGAATCCAGTCTGTTTGTAGCACCTATTACAACTATTTCACCTCTATTATCCAGTCCATCCATGAGGGCAAGAAGAGTAGACACTATAGAGCTAAAAGAGAGTTTTCAGAGTAAGAAATTGTAGGGAACACTGTAAGAACTTTTGCATTTTCAAATGCAACATTAACATTAAAGCTCAGAAGAAAAAAGCTAAGCTACAAACAGGTGCATAACAGTTTCAAGTCTCATATGTTCCATTGACCTCCTGGTCTGCTGGCCCCAAATTTCTGTCCTGTTTCTCTCAGCAGAGTGGAGGGAGATAGACATATAAATACCACCACCTACAGAACGACAGGTACAAGTGTGTTGCCAAACAGAGCCCAGCAAAACTGAGATTGAAAGCAGCCACAAAGAATTTCAGCCAACCGCAAACTGTTGTAAAAAATGCTTTAAAAAATGACATGATAGCAACACAAGACATGTTTGTACATCACACCATGTAGAATCAAAATCACAAGTGAGTTCAGTTCATTGATAGAACATTACAGCTCATCATGTTAGAATAAAATTTTTCAACTGGTTATTCTATTGAGCTGGTAACAGACAAACTGTTTACAGCACAAAACAGCAAACCAAGGAATGGCTGTGGAAATCTTGCAGTTAATAATGTGGCTCAAGGGTAATTGTCACTGCAATTCAATTCCCACCAAATTACAGTTTGCCTGAAGGACTGAAAAGATGACTTTCAACACCAAAAAACCTATCTGTCCTTTCTAGTGTAAGTGGGCTTCAGAAAAAAGTAAAAACCTTTCCTGTGAAATGAGTAAAATTACATTTAAGAGTTTACCAAGATAAGGTACCCTATACCAAGATAATGGCAGCATAGAAGAAATATTACCTGTGAATCTGATCTTGTCTGCTAGAACGAACTGGAGCCAAGCCATCTATTTCATCAAAAAAGATTATAGAGGGTCTCATCAAGTATGCCTGGTATGCAATAAATAAAACAAAAATTGAATTCACTGTTAATTCCTAATTTATCCGTCAACACCGAAAACTGGTTTCACTAGAAAGTATTAACACGCTAAACTAACACATATATTGAGACATCCTTGTTAAAAAGTGTAAAGTCTGAAATGAAAACTGAATTCCCACTGCAGCAGTGTTTCAAAGCAAAGCTGAGTGCAGTCTGCTTTGAGTAAGCAAGATGGCACCAGTGCACCAGTTTTACTGTGTGCTGCACAGGTTAAAGACAAACACACACCTTACACTCAGTTACAGAGAACATGATCTTATCTGCTCACAATCTGTTTGTTTAGACATCTCTATCTCACAACTACTTTTCTTTGAGCTACTGCATTTTAGTGCTTTGTGTGACTCTCTGTTCTGTCCAGTCTCTTCTAAGCCAAAAAGGAACACTAAAATAGACACACAACCAACGCAATCATGCACTCCCCTCTGTAGCATTTATCTTGAACGTGCCGGTCAAACTCAAACTCACTGACTGATTTTTTTTTCCCCCAATTTTTACCCAAACTACTTTGTTTCTTTAATGGACAAGTCAAGAGACTTCTTTCTCTAAGTTTCCAGAGCAAGAAAAACTACTGTCAGAATTCCTCTATTCTTTTTATCTAAATATGCCATTTGTTAAAATCCTGCTTAATTTATGAAAGTGTACAGTTATTTAGTTTCAATTGCAAATACTTTTGGCTACCTAAACCACAAAATACAACATACAGAGAAATCATATGAAAAAAATGTCTTTTCTTCTAACCTGATCAAAAAGGAGTCGAAGCTGACGTTCAGATTCACCAACCCACTTACTGAGACAGTCTGCTCCTTTCCTCATAAAGAAAGCCACCTTTTTGTCTCCTTGACTGCATTCATTAGCTAGAGCTCTAGCTACCAAGGTTTTACCTGTTCCAGGAGGACCATAGAATAAACAGCCCCTGAAGATAAATGGATCAACACAGTCACAAACTTATTTTACGTCTCCTGAAAAACTCCAAGTCAAATTTTATAATGAAGACAGGGAGCCTGGAGAAGAAAGACTTAAGATCTCGTATTGTTAATTCGTGTATTAGCATGACTTCATAAAAGTTTATTTTATGCTTTCAAATCAGTAAAACTTTGATTTGTAAAGAACATTAATCAAAGGCATATTAAGTTTCCAAAGTCGTCTTTTACATTCATTAAATACCACCTCTTCAAATATTAGAAGTTAAATAACACCTTAATCACTGTTTGTTACTTCTTTGGAATGAAGTAATTAAGTGACAAAAATACCCCCAAATTTTCAACTTACTTAGATACATTGTACCCATTTAAATCACATACCAAGATGACTGATTAATAAATATTAAAATCACAGTATAATATTATTAAGAGAAACATCAGCATTTTGCTTGATGTAGTAAAATACGTTATAACAGGAAAAAAAGGCAAGGTACTACTAAATAGAACACATGAGAATTCTTTCTTTAACCAAATCACAAAGTTTACCTTCCTAACACAAGAAAAATAAACTAGATTTTTTTAACTCTTCATCCTGCTTATTACATCTTCTGATACACAAGTGGGGTAGCAAACACGTAAATCTATTTGAATTGTAAAACACTTCAGGGCAAGAATCAATCTCCTATGTGTTTTCAATTCTTCAGAGCTTAATAAAAAAATGCAACAGTAAATACACCTACCTTGGTGGCTGAATTTTGAATTTTTCGAATATTTCTGGATAGAGGAGAGGAAACACTACCATTTCCTTAAGTGCAAGGATATGATGGCTCAATCCCCCTATACTATCAAAACACACCTTAGGGGAAAAAAAAAGCATACAAAGTTTATATTGTAACAGCTTTCCACAAGAGCACCTTTACTAAACATTTGAAAACAAATCAGAAAAAACACTGCATTGACCAACAGGAGTTCCCTGAATTCTGAAAGTGTGAAAAAAATAGTTGAGAAAGTCACCTCTTGGCTGCCCACATGAGGCTTATCTGGTTTACAAGTTAACTGTGCTAGGGATGCCTGGACATCTACAGAGATCCAGCCTAAGTCCCAGAGCAAATGCTTTGTAGTCCAAAGGAATAAGCAGACAAAAGCTTTGGTAACAATGAAATAAAATAAAAAAGATCAGTGAGCTTTTTATGAATTTACTTCAACCTCAATAAGAGGCTGTGATCAATTCTGCTTACGCATAATTGAGGAAAGGAAGATAAAAAGCTCTAACAAAACCTACCGATTTATCAACAATCATAGGGTCAACATCAGCCAAACTTGCCCCAACTTTCACACGTTCTCGAAGGATTCCACTAGCTAAGTCTTCTGCTCTGAAGTTTAAAGGCAGGCACCTGTTCAACAACAAACAAACACCAAATAAATACTGTTCTGTTTTCATTGCTTGGAGGAGAAGAACCAAGAGATTAAATGCCTTTTACTCCATAAAGAGATAACCTTCCCAGACTGGTAAACAAAACTAATTTTTCTTTTTGTCGCAATTACTGCTATGTATCTGGAAGTTCCTTAACGTAAAGTCAGTTTCATGCTTCCACACACATATTTCAATCTGAAGAACCAGAGTGGACAGATGATTTTCATTAAACACAGAAGAAACAATATTTCCTTCCTTTAAGCCCCTACACAGATATTGCATCAGGCCAACTACACAGTAAAAGGGAGGAACAAAGGTACCAGTAACACACAGGTTACACTCAGAACTACACTTCTGGTAGTTGTGCATTGCTTGAAGTCCTTGCAATGGGAAAAGAAACAATGTGGCAGACAGGAAGAGATACAAAAAAGATGAGGAAATCTTTATTTCCTTCGGAATTTTCCTACTTAGGTATCCGTGGCGGTGAATAAATTTACTTATAAATCTTCCACCTCTAGATTACTGCTAAATACATGTAAGGTCAAAAAAATATGCATTGGGTGTGCAGAATGCATGAACTGTTAGACAAGAAGAAGAGGGAAGAGCTGGGAGTACAACTGAATTAACTGGGACCAAGTTACACCAATGATAATATTTTAACCAACAGGTTAGTTGTTTTTTATAACCTAACTGAATCAAACAGCTATTCAGGTATTTCCATCTTTTTATCACTATTATTAATTATCTACTCATAAGACTCCAAAATCTACATAAATATATAACCAGCACTCCTCCTAAACCGTGTCTGCAGGTAATTACAGGCAGAATCAAAATTCTGCAGAACTCATAAAACATTATAGACTAGTTCTGGTTATTTTCTGACAAATAATAAAATCAAACCATTCTAAAGACCAAGGATGTTTTGATACCTATTTCTTGCTCTGGCTATGCTTTTAGATTTTCTTCTTTCAAAACGTTCCTCATCTGAAGAGGTTGTATCGCTGCTGTGAATGGCGTGCTTCTTTCTCCTATGGAAGTGGCAAAACAAACAGAAAACTCAGTCATTTTTGCAGTAGAACGGCATGTTTTGGTCCTTCTATAAAAATGAAACTGAAATGGCAAGTACAGTACTGTTCAGGTTTGAGATGCCTGCAAATTCTAGCTTCATTAAGTATCAAAATAATCTGAGAGGGGAACAGCACCTCTTACTGCCACAGCGATTATATGATTTCGACATGAACTTTACTAGAACAGTAGAGCCCTGTAAGACGTATGGTCCAGCCCATGCTACCTCAGCAATGTGATTTGAATATTCAAACAATAAGCTGCAACTGTACTTAGGAAAGCTTCCAACCACTTTAGCCACCTCCAACATGACAGACATACCAAGATCTCCTCATTCAGTTTGATGCTTTCCTTTAAATATTCTTTGCAAAAATTCCGTACTTCAGAAAATATATAGTCTCTTTTTATGAGGTTATTAATTCTGAACAGCAGAACAGGCTCTCAAAATACCTGTACTTCTGACCGGAATCCAAGTAAAATTGCTATCCAAAGTCTGAATGAACCATTTCTTATTTAAGTATGACAGTATTTCAGAAAACTGAGTATTTCGGAAATACTAGAGAATGTACATTAAATCTTCTGTACAAAAAGGTGTTGAGTTTGATATCGGTTTGAAAAATTCAGCACTTTTTTGCATGAAGGAGTTGGCTACTAGTAAAAAGTCTTTGATTTTAAGTGAATACAGTGAGCTGCATAATTTGTATGAACATGATAATGCACTGAATTAACTGGTTTTTGCCAATGGATAACACGGTCTATCAGTTTTACTGTTCAATGACCAAAATTGAGATACATTCCAAAATATATCAAAGAGAGTGTCATGCAACTGGGGAGACTTTTTATGACAGTGCCCTGACAAGAAGGGATAAAATGAGGGCCAAGTAACGAGCAGGCTAAAACTGAAGGGATGATAACTTTTGCACTCTTCATATATGAATAGTAAGTACAAGTCCAGAGATTATCCAAAAAAAAAGTCACACGCTCTTCAAGGAGAAAAAAAACAACTCTTACTTGTATTACAAAGAAACTTTAGAATCCTAAGATTCAGCTATTACTTTATTTACTTTATGTATTTTCACTATGCTATTAAACTGAGCAATAAGACGAGCTTCAGCTATGACTAGTATTCATTCACTTGGATTCTGTTCATGGACAGATTTGTCTTTTTGAAGCTTTTAGTAAGTTTATTTTTTAAAAAATGTTTTAAGCTGTAATCTCATCTGTTTTGTTACATAAAGCCTACCGACAGTTTCCAAGACAACTTGGTACATTCCAGACTTCTTTGACACAAAACATAAGAGTCAAAAATTATGCTTGCTAAATATTTTATTAAATTGTTGATAATTCTTGGATGAAATTTGAACTGAAAGAAAACAAAAAACATTAACCTGATTTGCTCAGTTTTACAGAACAGAAAGGGGATATTTGTTAAACTGATGCATTGGATTTAAATATTAAATATACGGCCTTACAGAAAAAGCTACAGTGTGCCACACAGAATTCTTTCCAGTACTTGTAGCACACCTGTTTCCATTCTGTTTAGCACAAAGCTTCTGCTGGGATTACAAAGTGCCATGACACTCCTGTTTGGATGCTGATCAGGGTCTGAACCTAGGATACAGTTCAAGACCCATTCACATGCGTGAATGAACTGTGAAACTCACTTAAGAATGGTTTGAAAATCAAAAGCTACCAGAATGTACTGAAGGAAAGCAAACAACTGCATACCAAAAGACTGACATTTACCTGATATGGCTTCTTCTTGCAGGAGATCTGTGAATATCAAACAGCGTATTTTCTCTCTTTTTTTGATGAGCTGGCACTGTAACATCAATTACAAAAGAACAATAAACTAAGCTAAATGCAGCACAGAAGTGCTAGATTATCGCTTCATCAATAAGGTTATCACTGGTTTCTCCAAAAGCTTAAATTAAGGAAAGAACTGTGCAGGGGGCTTTGTCACTATCCCTGTACTTGGCTTGATGCAGGCATGGCAATTCCATCCTCACCCTCCTCAAATTATCAGAGCTGTGTCTGTCAGGGCACAGAATGTAACTCATCCAGGGCACGAGCATTTTTAGTTTATTTGCAGGACATGAAACTCCATACAGAAACCTCTTCATAGCTGATAATATGGGATGTCTTGAAATTTCTCTTAACAAATAAACCCCAGCAGTTCTCTACCAGAGAACATTCTATGATCCTCTAACTTGCAGAAATGGTTCAAAGCTGCATCAGGGAAAACTCAAACTTGACAAGAAGCAGCATTTCTTTACTGAGAGGGTGGTCCAACACTGGAACGGGCTTCCTAAAGAAGTGGTCAGTGCCCCAAGCCTGTCGCAAGAGGCATTTGGACAATGCCCTGAACAACATGCTTTTGGTCAGCCCTGAAGCGGTCAGGCAGTTGGAACAGAGATCACTGTAGATTCCTTCCAACTGAAATACTCTCTATTTCTCATTTGTGATAACTGCTGCTATGCCATTTATCTACAGCTATGAATTAGGCTTACCACTCAAGAAGAGAAGCAGGCATAACAGTAACTATTTTTTCTATGTAATCACCTAATTTATTAGATTGCTTTCTGTCAAGTATTTCTTGACCTAAACCCCGTTCACCTCCAACCCTGAGCCCAGCACAGGGCTCTACCTACAGAGCTCAACGAGGCAGCAATACCAACACCACTGACAAATGGACAGACTGAGTGTCAGCAGTCCCATCCACGTGGTGAACCACAACAGGTCAGGATGGAAATCACACAGTGCTGCATCCCCGTTACTTGGTCAGGGGTGAGGAGTAGCCATCCAACTACTCCCTCCCCACATCCACGGTATTCCTCCAGGTCAGAAGAGCAGAAGGGCATGAGCGCTGTCTGGTTCCTCACCTATTGGAGGGGCCTGGTATCTCTCAACAGTTTTTCTCTGTCTGAGATTATATGGCCGATCATTTTCTTCCCCCTCAGCTTCTTCTACTTCTATATCTCCATCTTCTTCCTGAGACTCTGTTGGGGGTAAAAATATTTTCAGAACACTTCCACTTCATGTCAGAGCTACTTTCATCCTAAAAAAATAGTATTTTAATGGTCACTGAGAATTACTGCCCATTTATTAACTAATACTAATTGGCAAATCACTGGAAATTTGAAGACCACGATAAATCTACAGCACATTGTCAAATTGCCTTCTAGTTTTTTACAGAAGATTCTGGAAAGGCAAAAGAAAGACAAATAAATGCATTCAAAACAGCTTTAGTCTAGTAAAGTACTTCAACTATCCCTTCTATCCCGCTGTATTTTTCCTTCAATAATTATCCTTCAAATTAAGGATAATGCCTTTCTTCTCTTTTCCCATAGGGGCCTCAATAAATCAAATATTTGACACAGCATGAAAATAAGTACAACCTTATGATTCACAGTATCATTTTTACACAAAGCGAAGGAACACAGAAATACACTTTATACACTTTGTGTATAAAGGCACAACCTAGGCCCATCTGTTAACAGGATCAGAATTTCCATCCATGGATCTCAGAACTAGGAGTGCATTTTTATTCATTGGGACACACCACACCTTCCACAGCGGTTTTAGTTAAAAACTAAACCTGACCAATTATGTTGAAACCTGTATGGATGCCTAAAGTTTAAGTCTGATTTCTTAAGGAGGCCAAGCATGATGCTGATCAGGCCATCAAAGCTAGCCACAATCCCTTCTTTCCCAGTAATTTTGGAACCCATTGACCAGTTTCATTCAGATTTTTAAAGTAAAGTACAATTTCAAATACACCTGTGCACCTACAAGCCTTCTAAAATGTCAGTGGACAGAAAACAGACTTTAATTAATACGTTCCCCCAAAGGAAGGATGCAGGCCTAACTATTACAAATTCAATTCTGGTAATTGCCACTCAGCACATGAGAAACATCAAGTCAGTTAGGACATACATAGTTGCAGACTACATTCATCACATCCTGGCTTCCACCAGATTGTTACAGGGAATGTAAGGGAAGATCCAATGACTTAGTGTTACAAAAAACAGAAGGACGGAAATGTAGTATACAAAGGTTTAGAAACCAGGCTTTGTTCTGCTTTCTGTAGTGCAATATATTGTTATCTCAGATGAAGAACTTTGTTTTATAAGAATTTGAGACAAGCCCTTACAATTTTTTACAACCCATACCTTCTTCTTCCCCTTCTGTGGACACTTCATGGTGGTTCTGAATCCCATAGCTATTTCTCCTCAGTGATTTCCTCCTTCTTTTCACTCGAGAATACATATCCATGTTTTCCTGGAATAAAATTCACATGCACTCCCATCAGTACTGTCCCATGTCACTCACAGTCTCAGTCCCAGTGCAGTAACTAATGCTCCACACAATCTCTAGCCCTCAAGCATTTTTTCCAGCAGAGCTCTCCGCAGGTAGACTACAAAAGCGGTCTCATTTAATAGTGCTAAAGTAAGTCTCTCAGACAGTACCTAGTCCATCTAATATGGAGTAACATCAGTATCAAGCTGTTTTCATGAAAAAAGCAGATGACAGTCCCTGGTCCTGTTTCCAGGCTACCAGAGTATACTTCAAACCAAAGAAGAACCACCACAGCACATCATGAGAGCATGACAGTGAATCTATCAATAAAGAAAACGTAATGTAATGTATATCCATTAATTTAGTTCTGAATTTTAGTTTATCAAAGTTTAGTTTATCAAGTTTAATGGTATCCACTGAAGAAAATCAGAAACCTTTAGGCAGAGCTGCAGGCAAATGTATGGTGTTTGCAAAAACAAACACGCTCTGCCTTGATATGACTTTTATCCAAGATCTCAGAAACTCTGCACTTACGAATTCTGTATCTGTCCACATCCGTAGCCGTTCTACTTCCCCAGATCGCCTGTTCCTCCTGATGTTAATATTATCCATTTCCTGTAGGACAGCTTCAGCAGTACTAAAACATATGCAACAGTTAACACACACAAAAAATCAGTCTTAAAACAGTAACATGCAGAACTTTTGACGTAGCATCCAACATCTTAAGTTGTCTATCAATTAACTACAAAATCAACCATAATAAAACTGAAAGAATATAAACTAAGAAGTATGTAAAAGAAGAAATGCTGATGCTGTTTAAATTTGGGATTCAAATTAGACAGTGGTATTTTAAAAAACTTTTTTAAAGAATTTTGCTCAGTATAAATTGTAGCATATAAATTTGCAACTGCTGAGACATTAGATTAGGTGTCAGGTGAGATTAAATTTGCAAAATAGGAAAGTAAAGCTTTTCACCTACATAATTACAATAATACGAATGCAATTAATGCCTCCACCCCATAAGCTTTACAGTTTCTTACCCTGGCCTCAAAATGCCACTGGAACATAAAGGATTTTCTTTTTCTTAAATCAGTAACCTCTAGAATCTCATCTCATTCAGAATTTGACCTCACTACCATTTCTTATCTACTATTTAGTCAGCATTTTCATTATCCGGAGTATTTGTAAACAGCTGTCAAAACAATGGTGGTACACAAGTAATAGCCCTGGCCAAGACGCTTCACTGCTACGGAAGAGAACAACACAGCATTAGCCAGGCCAAGTCAATTATTTGGCCACCTGTCCTGAAGACCATGTTACTGCTCTCCATGGTGATTAGAGTTGCTTTCAACTGGAATTTTACAATATTTGTATAATATTTGTAAGGAGACAGAAACGTTCATTTCCTTTTTTTTCAAGCTGTTTAAAAGTAAATCTAAAGGGTGAAAGCCTGCCTGGAAAGAAGACAGTGGAAGTTCTGGTGATGTAAGTCAGTCAAGTCACAATTTCATTATGAGAACTCCTCTCAATTTTAAACAATTCTTCCAAAATATCTGTGATGTGTGACAGAACCATTTAAAGCAAAATCATGTTGTAGTTTGCTACCAAAGAAAATAGGGTTAGAAGGGACCTGGAAAAGTCTTAAGTGCTCTGCCAGGCAAGAGCACACTACAGAATGCCTAAATCGTTCCTGATGGACTTTTGTCTAACCTGTTCTTAAGAACCACCAATGAGTATGGGACACTCTGTCATCAGTATAAGCTCATATACAGACTTCAGTACCATGATCTCATCAAATTACAACCTTCATGGTACACTTTTTCCTACTGTTGATGAGGAGAGGGAGATTCAACTGCAACTAGAAATATAAATGTAACTCTAAGTTTGCAAACTGATACCAAGTAGTTACTAAGTCAAAAAAGTAAAATGAATACAAGATTCAACAGAATACATTTAACAATAAATATATTCTTGACAATTAAACGTTTATGTTTAAATCATTTTCCAGCACTAGAGAAAGCAGTCTCTCACAGATGTGACTGTTAAAACCTGTTTTACAGGTGGGAAGATCAGGACATATTAAGTGACCTGCCCAGGGCTACAAAGAAATAATACTTCAAAAAAAGCATTTCTGGCTCCCATTCCTATGCTCAGACCAGACCGTGCCTCCCTGTCTGACCTACTTTGTCTGCACAGTAAATGTCAAAAAGTGACACCCACCCTATGTAAATTATTAACAAATGGTAAAAAACAAAAACAAAAGAAAGCTACAAACTTTTGATATTTTATGATCAAAATCATACAAGCAAAATCTAGAATGCTTCCAAGCACTGCTGCTAATCACCAATTTACATGACATTTAAGGTATCACTACATAAACAGGTTACCAAGAAACAAACTAGGGTGTGGATTTACAGCACTCAGGCACTCTCCAGTAACTGCCAACAAACAGCTTTATCCAGGTGTAAACACAGAGTAACTTACTCCTCAACGGAAGCCTGGGAAGCTGCTCTGCATTTAGAGCATGGATACCATGGCAGTCACAGCACAGACCCGGCTGCAACTCGAACCACAAGCTAGCTTGTCTCAATGCATCCCCACAGTAAAACACAGACATGGCACTGGAACACAGGGGTTTCTAATTTTAAAAAGTCATTAAGGTGCTTTGTGAATACAACTGTAGTATCCCCACATACCTGTTTACTAGCTGATCAAACAATAAACTCTGATTCAAAGTTTCAAATCTGTTTTTCCTGGACCGACAACTTTTTCTGACTTCTATATCTCCGTTTATGCAAGCATGGTCCCCATCTCCCTTTTTTTCCCCTCGAAGGGGGTGGCTTTTGAGAGCTAAGAGAAATTTGTATTACTACTTCAAAATGCAGGAAACAACATTTTCACAAACAAGAATTAATAAGAGAATACTTAGCAAGGACAATAAACCAAAAAGTTATTAAGCACAGTATGAGTTAAAGAACTGTATTTTTTAAATTCCTAACGCAGATATTTTAAAAGTTATTTCTGCATATTCAAGCTTGTTTCCTTAGAAGATAATCTTATTTTAGGATGAAAATTTGGCATTCAATTAAGCATTCAATATTTTTAAGTTAACATCAATACTAAAATGTACACTTGGCCCATAGTTTCAATGCTTAGTCTTTCAAATACGGCATCAAAAGGTCAGATACAACATATTGACTTCACAAGCAAATCTATACCAGCTACTCTGTACAGTGCCAAACAAAGAGATCCCACTGCTGATTGTTCCTTAGGCACCACAATAAATAATAAAGTACCAAATATGCTTAATGAAATAACACTTACATAGAGTCAACACAGAACTAAACAAGACAGAACTGATGAAAAAGGCACACATAAGACGAAGTGGTTTTAGCTGAAATAAGCAATGAAATGGCAAGTTTGTAAGGTACAAGCTTTTAGGAAGACTGTTCAAGGTAGCAGGAGCTGCAGACAAGGCAGGTCTCTCTAGAGCAATAGCAGAGTTAAGTAATGTTAAGAACCACAGAAGGCCAAATTTCAGATGAGCAAAGAGAGTAAGTAAATTAAAGAGACCAACTGGAAGAGGAAGGCCAAAATTAGTTCATAACAGTAATTTGGGAATTAAGGAAAACTTCAAGATCATGGCCAAGAGGTCTGAATTGAGAAGAGAAATGGATTTTCATCTAAAAATGTTCCCCATAACCACAGAGAGTATCCAAGATGGCGACAGGAGAAAACTGAGCCAAAACAGTAACTTTTCTGGTCAAAACGGTCAAAGGAATCAGTAAAGTTATCAAAAACATATGCCACTGAAAATCACTGACATAAAACTGTTTCATGTGAAAGTTGATACAAAAAAGTTTGCTATAATTCACTTACATAAGCTACGTCCATTTGGTAGTGTAGCTCCAGGCTGAGAAGTTAACCTAGGAAACAATTAGACACACAAATAACATTAACATTCTTTAGCCAAGCAAAGGCACACAGTGAAAATACAGCTTTCTGTATTTTGCTCCATGGACTGTAAAATGCTCCATGACACCCTGATTTCAAAACCTTTGCAAGACATCGCCTTGGGAGAGTCTGCTTCGTGCCCAACACCTTTGTGAGGACAAAACTGCTCAATACCAATTATATGAATCCCCCCAACTGTCCAAGCATCTCTTTGATTAATCTCCCTAATCTTTCTTCATGCCCTTGTCCTGTTAACTCTCCCCTTTAATTTCAGAACAGAACCCTGGTATAGCTCTCCATCATTCCAACACCTCAGATAAACCAGTAGAAGTAACAAAACTTTTGGGAAAAGTCCTAGTGACTCAAGATCACTCTTAAGCACAGCGCTTTGGGTTTTAGCAGAAACAACAAAAGACTTCAGATGCAAAGGCATGTTGCAGTGGGTTCTAAATGAGCAACAATATGATTTTCAGTAGCCTGGCCAAATTTCATTTGACACAATGATCTAAGTTCTCCCAGCTGTACTAAATATTTCTTTTGGTATACTGACATTTCTAGGAGGCCCAGTACAAGCCTACTCTTATAAACAAAAGAAACAGGTGCACAAGTTTCAATACATTCCCAATGACCATGGCACATTAATATGCTAGATTTAATTCATTCTGTTTTAAAAGAGAAAAATAAACAACAGAAGAGGTCTATTTTGACATTTACAAAGCTTTTAAGCAAACTTCATCCTAGCAGATGACGGGCCAGTAGTGATTTAGAGTCACTCTTATATACAAAGCGTTACAAGAACGATTTTGACATGTACATAAACATGAAATACATAGCTACAAAAGAATCAGTATCAACTGAAAGTTCATGGATCAGGAACATACGGTGTACACTGTCTCATAGTTACTTGTAATCATGTGAGGAACCTTATGAGCGCAAGAATGCTTTGCAAAATACTATTAAATCAGAGTTATAAAATAAAATTAATCACTTCTGCTTCAAGCTACAAAAACGTGGCAGGACTGAGGCTATATTCAGTAAAATTTACTTACTAGGCTGAACAACAATAGAAATAAACTTGACCGTTACCCATTCCCTAAAGATGGCAACACTGATTCCCTAATTAAAACGTCAAAAGCTTGAGTACATAAAAATACCAATTACATTTCTAAATCCGGATGCATCAAGAACCTAAAATTCAGACAGCATCTCAAATAAAAATTACTTTCTATTTCTTGCACAAATATGCAGAGAAAGGAAACAGAGATGAGAGGATTGATGTAATCCACATTCCTGGCGTCTTAAACTGAAGAAAATTGTGTGAAAATAACACGCGTCAGAAGTACACTCCTGAGCTGCAGCTGACTGCAGAAGTAGCATAAGTGAGATAACAACACAGGAAAAATTGGTATGAGTTCCTTCTTCTCTTGGCATCAATTACCTGGACTGTCCAGTTGAGATGCTCCATTCCTCTCGCTGCCCAGCACTGCGTGATTTTGATTTGTCTTTGCACACAGGATCAGCATGTTTTGAGGTACGTTTGGCAGGAGGAGATATGTGGCTATCACTCAAACTAGCATCACTACCTTCATCTTTCTGAAAAGAAAAAAAGCATCAGATCGTACTTAATTGGCTCATTTGCAGACAACCTTACAGAAAAAGGGTAAACTTCAGCTTAGTAAAAGGAAAGTCTCTGTCAAACCCTTAGTGACCAACCTGTGTAAAACATCAAAAGTGTTTATTCTGAAAACATTAACAGAAACTATGAAAATATTTAATTTCAAATATTAAACCTCTGTAACAGTTTTTCTGTATTTCTGAACCAGTACTGTTTCTATAACCCATTGTATTTTTTATATCATAACACAACAATGCTATTTTCACCTTACTTGCAAAGGAGCTAGTAACACCATAAAGAGAAAAAAGGACTGAGGGAAATCAAGATACTTAAAACCACAGCAATTATTTATTCTACTGATGTTGTCTTTGTCTTAAAACGCTTAAACACTCTTCCTTCTTGTAGGTTTTCCAGTACCTTGTTCTACCCATCAAACTGACCAGTACACAGCCAGAAGGTGCCCAACGTGTTCATCAACAGCATTACACACACTAACCACCTCCCTCTTAACACCTTTTAAGAAGCACCTAAAGAGCACCAAAAGGGGCCTTTTTTCTGTTGCACTTATCAAAGGTAACAGAGACAGAAACTCAAAGATCATAGCAAGGGATTACTTCAGAGTTGTACACAAGAAATGAGCAGACAGCAAACTTCAGAGGATCTGCTTCTGTCTAGGTGAACTACCACAACAAAACATAAAACCAGGATTCTATCAACTACAAATTTTAGCTCATCAAAACAGTCTTGATGCCATCCAGTGGGACCCTGGGAAACCTCATGAAGTTCAACAAGTCCAAGTGCAAGGTCCTGCACCTGGGTCCGGGCAATCTCAAGCACAAGTACAGGTTGGGTGGAAAATGGATGGAGAGCAGCCCAGGGAAGAAGGACTTGGGGGTGTTGCTTGACAAGAAGCTCATCATGTCCCCACAATGTGCTCCTGCAGCCCAGAAAGCCAAAAGTGTCCAGGACTGCATCGGCAGCAAAATGGGCAGCAAGTCAAGGGAGGGGATTCTCCCTGCCTATGTCCCCACTCCAGAGATCCCACCTGGAGTGCTGGGTCCAGCTCTG
>VZTA01010776.1:0-18690 GCA_013398855.1 Mohoua ochrocephala
AGGTTGCCCAGAGAGGTGATGGACGCCCCATCCCTGGAAACATTTAATATCAGAGGAGTTATTGAGCAACCTGATCTATTTGAAGATGTCCCTTCCCATTGTAGGGTGGTTGGGCCAGGTGACCTTTAAAAGTAAGTTCCAACTCAAAGTATTCTGTGATTCTATGAAACAGATTCACACCTCATGGAACTAGAAAGGCAGAACTGCTATGTAGCTCAAGCCATATGACTTCCCTGAAATAATTCAGTGTTGAACTACAATTTCTTTTTGGGGAGGGGAGGAAGGGGTGGAGGGGGAAACTGTAATCTTGATTCTAGCATTGACCTTAACTTTCTTACTGACACCCTATCTCAGTTCACTATAGATTTTTCTGGTTCTTCTCTGGTCACAGTCAACATAATCTTTGATACACAGACATGAGCAGGTTATTCCAGTAGCAGTTGTACCAGTGCCAAATACATGATACAAACTCTACTCCTAGGCAGAGCACCTCATTTTTATACTCAGGGATTGTGACAGGTCTTTCCTCTCATCGTGCTATGTCGACAATTTATGTTGAGCTGATTATCTGCTGTGACCCTCTATTCAGAGTGGCCCCATTTCCACATGACATGTGCATGGAGTTATTCATATTTCTCATCAGGATGACTTTGACTTCAGAATTTCCACACGGTCCACGTCACCATCTCTTTCTGTTATTTGTCATTCCACTACCTGCTGTATGGCATTGGCAGGGAAAGCATTGACTTTTTCCATCACTGGTGACTTTTAAACACTCTTTTTATGCTGCAGGTTAAACAAGAATTAATCCGGAGATATATAATGCCTCCACTGCCCCGAAAGTCAGGCTGCCTGACCACAGGGGTCCTTTAGGGCCTTGCAAGCTCTGGTTTTGTGACTTTCCAGAGGTTCACATGGCTAACATGATTTTTGTCACCAATAAAAAGACCAGTGAAGAGAGAGCAGCTTATCTGCAAGTCCAGCTAAATAAGAACAACTCCATATCTATGGTTACATTAGGCACCTGTCAGTTAGCCAGGTCAAAGCTGATACTTTGATTTTCCTTTGGTTTACTTTGTGAACAAAAATGGTTGTTGAAAAGTGAAGTACTTCACCTAAGCCTATTACACATCTTTATCCATCAACTGAACTTGTCGCTTCACCTTAAAAAAAATCTAAAAAATTTCATCAGATAAAGTTTTCCACAAACCTGTAACAGTTAGCATTAGTTTTATACACTTATTCTACTGCTTATTAACTCAATCCCATCAAAGACAGCCCAATGTCATATACAAAGCCTGGCTTTTCCAGCATTTCTATCCAATCCACCCAGCACCTTTTCCCTGGAGGAAGAAGAATGTGGTTTTCCAGGTAGTACCCACTGCTTGAGGAGCAAAATATTGCTGCCCACCACAGCTCGATGCAGAAGGTCAGGGCTGAAACTACAGATGATGGGACGCAGTGACCATTCCTAGCGTATCACTGCCTGCTACCATCAATCTGCTCTTACCTTCTCAGGTAGTGATGGCACTCTGTTCAGGCCTGACAGCACAGTCCACTCACACATCTGTACATTCAGCTGTCTTCCTAACCTCTCCCCCCCAGCAGTCCCCAACAAAACACAGATCCAGCCCATAAGTCTATTGCACAACATTAAGTCATCACATGTAATCTAATAAACTGGAGACAGAACACTTATGTCATATACTAGTCTCTGAAACTTCTCCAGAAGAATAAAAAAAAAAAAAATTAGTGGGAAAAGTGGTGAGGATGGGGATGTAAATAGCTTTAACAGAACAGAGAACCTAATGCTCAGCTTTTCCAAATTTTCTGAATGCACTTTCTTTGGCCTTGGTGAGTTTAGCGGATTCCGTTTATGGCTGTAGTTATTGGACTGGAGTCTGTTTTGTTAGATTTGTGATAAGAGCTACAGCGTCTCTTCCAAATATCAAACAACACTAATTATAAATTTCTTGTTGGTTTTGTTCTCTCATTTACAGTTCCATCATTTGCATTAATGCACAAACTGTAATGTGCAGTTCAATTTGCTTCTTAAAGAAAAAGCACAACATCCCTGAGCACAGTGATCAGTACAATCAGACTCAAGGGGCAGAGTCTTGACTTCTCCTAAAGATTCGTAGCTGACTCCTTGGTATCCAAAGACTGAAGTCACCTGTGAGGTTAAATAAGAAGGGACTAAGTTCTGAGAACACTGATTATTATCCTCCCCTAATAAATTAAATCACAAATGATTGATGTAAAAACCAAACTACTGTTTTTGTAATTTCAGATTTAATACAGATACACTGTGTATCCTAAAAACGAACAGACATCTGAGGTTTTATAGCTGGCATGGGGAAGCATTCTGAGTTGTGTCATGGTGAGCAGACACTCTGCAAAGCTCTTAAAATTAAAAATCTACTGTATAGCTGCATTCAACAGCCAAAAGCCAGACTTTGGGACCCACAAGCCCTCTGGCAAATCTGTGCTCTCAAACAATTTACAAAAAATTGGATGTTCTTTCAGAATTTTAAGACAATTGAAAACGGGCATGGAGCATTTACTGTTGGAAAAGGGCTTTAGCTATGACTACATCAGCTACGCTGGATTGGGGTTTTTAATTAAATTTCCAGCTTACAATTTCCATTTCTGCACATGCAGAACTAATTTCTTCCCATCTATGTGATCCTAAGCATATATATCATGTACAATTTTGATGGGTGGAAACCATACATTTCAATTCACCTCCTTTTACCCTTCATAATCCCTCTAAACTTAAGTCAGATCTCTATGGTACTGCAACACCATCACTGCCAAATGGGTCATCTGTCTTTCAACACTTTTCAGAAAAGTAATTTTTTTCCATTTTAGATCAACAGATTCACATGAACTTGCAGCATAAATATATAGCTACAGACTGTCTATAGCTATTCCTAGTTATTAAAATTTTTGAGCATTAGTTTGTGTTATAATTGATGCTGGTATTTTCCTAAAGTGTCAGTAAGCAGAGTTTTATAAAAGAAAGGAAGATTACATCTCTTAAGTGTAAGTCAGCTTCTAAGATAACTTTAGAAAAACTCAAAGCTCTCATCAGCAGGAACTCAATACTGCATTATGGCCTTAAAAATGGAAGCTCCAGACAACATGAAACGGTAATCCCTCCTGAAGGGAATGAGAAGTAGACAGAATGCTCATAGTGCTATTTGACATACTTCAGTTCCTTTTTGCTTTTTAAAACCCAAAATGAAAACTGTGTCCTTTCACCATAACAACTACAGTTCTCCTGAAAACATCTGAACGTGTATCTCAGTTCAGGGTGTATCTGTCATATAGGCTTGCTGTGTTGTTAGAATTGGAATTTGTGTTCTCAATGCTATATTCAATAAATAACTAAGTCAGTTAAATGAAGAGAATGAAGCTTCTGTAAGTGACCAAAAAACATGCCCTGTTCGCTTGGTACCTCAAGACAACCTCTCGGTACTGGACACACTCTCCAAAGCTGCCGACATGCCGACTCAGAATATTCTTCTTCTACCCAAGTCAGACCAACCATTAAAAATCCCCAAACAAACAAACACCCCAAAAAACCAAAACAAACCAAAAAATCCCAACCAAACCCCAAAAAAAGCCGAAACAAAAAAATCCTCTTACAAACCCACACAAAAACCAAAAAAAAACCAAACCAAAAAAAACCACCCCAAAACAAAACATAAAAAACCCCAAACACAACAAAACAATGACAAAAAAACCCAAACAGCAACAGATTCCTTAAGTAAATATCTCTCTCCTTTCACTATTATCTATACCTATTTCTTTCTCAAATGCTTAACATAAGCTTCATTACATGACTAAAAGAATAATAACTACAGGCTCTGAGGAACTGACAGGAGTGGGAGATAAAAAAATTCAAGGTGCTAAAGTGAACATGCACTCTTTTGAAGCAATTATCTTCTTTTCAGCTGAAACAAGACGGATGCTCCATTTAACAGGCATAATTTCAATACAAAAATCAATACTTGAAATTTTATCAAGAAACTGACACCACTCGGTTTTCTACTATTCTGTTCTTATCAAAACAAAGGAAAGTCCAATTTCAAACCTAATTTTGCATCATCTGTTTATAAGAGGAAAACAAAGATACTATCAGAGTCTGTTTTAAAATAAATCTGTTAGTTCACAGAATGTGCTTTAAATTTTCATGTTAAAAAAATCCCTAGCTATAAATGAAAGACCAGCTGATACCGTACATGTTTTCCTAATTGCAAAACAATACCCCTCAGTTATGTTTCAGAATACTGAGGTTTCTTAGAAGCACTTTTTCTCAGTAGCAGCCACGGCAGAATATGGATAAGTAGAGGAATTGGTCGCTTCTTTAGAAGTCAACCCACTCAAACCATTCGTGAAATCAAAAAGCCTAAGAGTTCAACAATGCAATGAATAAAGTAACTGTAAAAAGGCATGAGCTAACTTTGCTTTTAGAACTTTTAATTGTGTTCATTTTTTTGGGCAACATTCATCTTTCTAAAGCATCAACCGTAAATGCACAAAGTATATATGAAAGCAGACAGAATCACAGAAAGCTTCCTAAAATTACGAAGCGAGCGCCTCATAACTTCAAAATTTGCGTTTACCATGGATAATTAATTTAATAAACCACACTTCCTGGCAGCGTGCCAACCCACCTCTTAAGGAAACACCAGGAGACTGTCTATCTGCAAACTCAGTTGGTCACTGAGTTATCTGAGAAGTATTGTGAACAATACTCATTAATTCATACGAAGAGATAGAGTTATGAGGTTTTGGAAAAGGAATGGGAATAGCTCAGCTATTCCTCTTGTTCAAAAAATTTTGCATTAACACTTCCCCATTTTTTAAAGCAGAAGTCATATTTGTTTGTTTTGTTTGATGTACTTCATTGCTTATTGGTTACATTTAAAATTTCCAGGGAATGATTACATGAACCATCTCTTGACATCATCACACATGAAGGTTTCCCAGACATGGAGAATGAAAGGGTTAACTATAAACCTACACATCTAAGTTGATTCTGCATGTTAAAATCAATATCCAGCAAATATTTCCATTACAACTACTAACACAAGTTCAAGAACTAGTGAACATTAGCAGTAATGAAGTTAAAGTTCCTCTAAAAACAAGACAATCCCCTCGAATGGTTCTCAGAAACCGGAGAGAGGGAACAAACAGTCTGCTCAGTCTAGGTCAATGCAAGACTGCTCATTACAGCATTGCTTTCTGAACAAAGCACCCTATTTAATTTTATTGTATCTGACTAATGCAAGTTTTGGTATTTGATAGGAAACAGTTAGAGAAAATTATTTCAACACAAAAAGTAACACTGACGCACAGCCCACATTTTCCTCATTTCATTATCACCTTGCTTCTTTGACCTAATTTCAGCGCTATTCAAAAAGGTCATTAAGAGTAGTTCTGTTTTCCTCATAAATCATCCCATCAACCCTTTGATCCTTTTGACACTTTCTTCTTAATTCCTGTGAGTCCATCAACAACTTTTCATAACAGGTACCTTGAAATGCCTGCATTTCAAACAAATGGAAATGGACTCCAGGACAAAGAAGTGTTTATAAAACAGGAAAGAAACCCTTTCTTTTCCTCCCCTTTCTTGGTCCCTAGAATATTTTTGCATACAATGGGAACTCATCTTTTTCATTACTACCTCAAACTCAAAAATATTATGTATTTTCCTAGTTCTTTAACAGTTTTTAGGTTTCTCAGACCCATTTTCTTTTTAGTTTAAACTGCATAGCTGCATAGTATTAAATAATGTATTTCAAGTTAAAACTCAATAAACTTCTTCGTTTTACTTAATTTGGGAGGCTTGATGCTGAAGGAGGGATGATACTATGATGTCTATATCTGATGATATTTTCTTCATAGATTTCTCTCCCGAAAAATTATATATTAGTTCTGCATGCCAATTATGGTCAAACACTACTTTTTTCACATGTCCAATCAAGAAAAAGTAAGACTATTTTTTTGTGAGACTCAAAATACATCTCAAAAGTTACCCATGTAACAAACAAACACATTATTATAAATATTAAATACCACAAAAACTGCAACACACAACCGTGTGCTTTTATGCTATTTTCCAGACAGCACATGTGTTTAAAAATTTAACTGTTCACAGATTTAAAGAGCTATGTATCTTGTGCTGGAACAAACCAACGCGTAGGTGGCAAATCTTCCAGCTGAGCTGCGCAAAAATACTAGTACACAGAAAAATAAGTGAAAGGGAGCCAAAATTTCTCCCCTCTACAGGCAGAAACTCATTTAAGCATATGAAAAAACATAGTCATTAGGGAAACCAGTTTATCTTCTGTTTCTGAAAGGATATAATAAATAACAGACAAAACTACAGTGTGGGCCATGACCAGGAAATCTGTGAGGTCTCTTGGACCACACACTCCCTCCAGAAAATCACACATATTAGTGATGAAGCAACTCACCCACCCAGGGCAATGCTCAGATCACTTACATATGGCTGGAAAAGGAGAGAGAGGCATTCACCAAATGCTTACCAGCACCTCCAGAACGACTACCATTGCCAGACTCAACGCCAGCTATCCCAGTGGCATTTGAGCATGGCAGGAACGACAGGCTACAGATCTCTTCACAGGATTGAACTCCCCAATAATCCAGGAGTTATCGCAACAGGAGAAACAAAACAATTTTTAGACCAAATCTTCTGTTGACTGCTTCATTTACTTTTTAAAACTTCAAGACGCAAAAGCCCTCAGAACTACAAAGCCCTCTAAGTTACAGCCAGCAATCACAAAAGCGGGTATGGATCATATTGCGCCAGCCTACGATGGAAAGGAAACCTATATGCAAAGGAAAAGGAAAACCAACTACTTCCTGATCATGTTAAATGACAGAAGAAGGAATATGAAATTTTTCATTCAACAGCTGCTTCTCCTCCAACTGGCTGACAAGTTAGGTGTGTCTGCCCTTTCTGAAAAACAAATGCACCCTATCTTCAAAATAAGATAGATTACACAGGAGCCATTCAAGAACTTGGCTCTCCACAGAGCCATAATCCAGGGGGATGGACCAAGTGCCGAATCATTTATTCCACTGTGAGGATATCTGAACTTCAAAGAAAAAAGGAGGAAAAAAAACGGAAAATAAAATCAAGCTTCTGCAGCATAGACAGGTTTATGCTGACTATAGCCGCACATAGTAGTTTTCCACTTTAAATCTTTATCTCAGTCAAATAAAAACACACACACATAAATAAAAAACAACTAAAATAAAGTATGCGTGGAAAAATTAGGATTCAAAGCTTAAAATCAGTCTCTACTCACTAAGGACAAAACTGAGCAGCAACTTCCATTCCTCTCTTGGTTCATTGACAAAGACTATTACTACATTACTAAACCATTAATGGAATGACACCATGCACCTGTTAAAACAACAGAAACACACAATTCAAACTAGTTAAATTCAGAGCTACGAGGACATATAACTCATCCAGGATCAAATAATTAATTTAGAGTTATATGCAAAACCGGAACAGTGGTGTACAGCAACGAGACTCTATCAAGTTGCCATTTGTGAGCAGCAGACAGAAGAGGTAGGCGAACGTATTTATTGTTCTTTAAGCAGGACACCAGCTTCACTGCAAGACCAGCATACAGACTGTTTCTACCAACAGGCAATGAGATAAACGCAAATTAAGAGATACACTCTTTGCTTCTCTCAAGCAAAATCAAGATGCCTGTGGCTATCCAAAGGCAACAGAATACTCCCTGTCCTGACCAAGGAGCTCACAAAGAAGGGCCACTGGGGCAAGAGATCTGCAGGTTTTTCCAGGAGCCCAGATTCTGGAGTTCATCTGTTGAGCCCTAATATCCACCCTTGCACTGTCACTTGGACCTTCTGCCTTCTCCTCTATTTGTGACTACAGTGCCCCATGCACAGGACTCTTCTAGACATCTCTGTATATTAAGCCAGTACTTACTTGTTCCTATTAAATGTAATGGGTTTTTTGTTATTCTTACAAATCACAGTTCCTTTAAAAAAAACACAAATGTTTGACCATACCTGCTTCCTCTCTAAATAAGAAGATACGTAGTGATGTTCGGAGCTTCTGAGGCTGCTGTGCAGAAAACCACAGGAAACAAACTTTAGAAACAAACCCCTGCTTTCTAAAAAAGAAACTTCATATTTCTGAGAATTTGAGGAAGAAGGACACATAATGGTCTAAGTCAGCCCACAAAAATAAGTAGCAGGTAATTTTATTTCCCCTCTGCAGACTGTAAACCACTTCACCACACACTGGGACTGTAATTGCTCATTCCTCAGTTATCAGACCAACATCTTCCTCGTATGATCCTGAAGACCTTTGGAGATCAACGTGGAGTATGTTACGCACTTGCAAAGATGGCTATACATAACGCTGCTCTCTTCAGCTGATAAATGATGCCTCAGGCCAGACAGACACAAGTCTGATGCACTGGATTTTAATTAGCCAGCGCTTCTAAATAGCATTTCACATTTTCAGATACAGAAGAACACAACAGAGTAATGGTAGCACTGATATTGATCAGTCTATGCCTTTGTTCAGTCCTTCCAGTAAAGGAAGGTACATTGGAAAGAGAGATATTTGTTTTCCAAATTATTCGGTTTGTTTGAATCAAATCCAAACTCTTCATCCTCACTGGAAAAAAAAACAAACAACTACTTAATGAATATCTGAGGTCAATGAACAATCAATCAATTGTGATAGCTACCTAGATACAATGCCATTTTTCTTTTTTTTTTTCCCCAGCATAATTCAGTAGCAAAAGGCTAAATGGAGAAAAACCATTAAAAAGATTATATTTTGTTAGCTGTTTTCACAGATCACATATAAAGTATGAGCTCTCGGATACCTGAATCTCTGGCAAAGAACCTTGCAATATTCTTCAGATAACAGTCAGATATCTAAAGAGTGGCTTCACGTTACCTGGCACACTTGTAAGGATAATCAGTTAAAGACAGCTGAGTCTTCCTCTGTCCATACAGGAGAGGTGTTTTAGTCCAACAGAAGAGCTGGAAAACTTTACTGCCTAAACAGAATAGTTTCCTTTATCAATTCCAAAATACCCAGCTGTGATGCTGTTGGCTGTAACTAATTGAATTTGTCCCAGCTTTAATAATCCTTCAGAGAAGAGAATTCTATTTGCTATATGCAAATACATCATCAGTTCAAATATTTGCAGGTATCAAATGACGATACTTGAATAAAAGAAACCTTCTAGGGTTTCCTACAATCTATTCTTAAGGCAGTCAGAAAACAACTTTGCTGTAGTAACATTAATTAACGTTCACTCGGTGTGTAGAGATCAAAGTAGTTACTATATACAAACATCGCAACAATAACAAAACAGCACTCACAGTTATTTACAACAATCTTCAACAGCCTCACCTACACAAACCAAAATGTTGCCTTTCCTTCCCCACCTCCAAAGCCACACACTTCAAATAACGCCCACTGCGGTATGTGAAGTGAACTGCATGAATTTAAGTATGATCAATTTACCCCAGCAGCAGGTGTAGTTACAGACTACAGAGGCTCAGGAAGGAACTTCCTAATACCTGCGCGATCCTTGCCTCTTCAACCCAGACTCCACTGCAGCAGCACAGGATAAATCTGGGAACTCAATCACCAGGAACACAGAACAGCCGGTATAAAATACACTCACTGCCACTATAATCACTGCACAGGCCTTCCACCTCCTGGCAAAATTGCTTTGCCTCATGCCCCAAACAAGTGCAGAGACACAAGCACATTTCTGCCAAGTCTGCCTGAGTTCAGGATGCTGCATTCGTGCCGACTTCACATCAGCTGAAAAAGTACAAACAATATCTGTTTGGGTATTGTAACAGTCACAGAGAGATGAACAATATCTGACAGAGCAGAAAACCTACTAGTGTAGGGTTAACATTAAAGCTGGGGATGAAAAGTTAAGTTTACGTGAGACATTTGCATTGTGCGGTTATGGGTTTTGATCAGCTGACAAGTGCCCTAAAGATGCACCATTGAATCAACAATCTAAATCAAGCCAGTATATCAGTGTCTGTAGGGTAAAGGGTAACACGGCATTCTCCTCCCTCTATACTGCTCTGTCCCCATCGGAGACCTAAACGCTTTCAGTCTTTTCTCTAACTCTGCAGGGAATCTCATGTAGGATGTGTTCATGTAAGCAGTTAAAATGTATCTACAGTAGAAGGGAGATGGGCAAAAAACTGAGAAACTTTCATATTAAATACAATCTCACACAAGCGTAGGAGAAAATAAATCAGAAAAGCCAAGTTAGGATTACAGACATAGCTGCTTAGATTGCCTAAATGAGACAATATGTATTATCTCATCTGGCAGTTTAGCATGACTGAAATGAAACATAATTTGCAGTTGACGCCAACTGGCAGGAGACAAATGTTCATGGTAATCTTTGTGTTTTATTAAGAAAGTACTTCTGTCTTAAATTATACGGAAAATGGATTGGAGGCTTTGGGTCTAAAAAGTACAAGGGTTGCAGATGCTACCCTGAGCTGTTAACTCACAGAAAAATGTGTATTGAGTTTTTAAAATTTAAAAGGACAAATCTAAAATTACACCAGGTCAAATCTTCTACCCAGTACCTCTGTCTCCAAGAGCAGCCAAAAGCAGATGTCTGGGGAAGAGCATAAGAATAGTGTAATCATTTAGTCATACTTTCCCCAAATACGCTTGTCTCCAATAATTTGCAGCTCAGGGGCTTTCAAAGCCAGAGGTCATGCTTATGTATTTAAGAATCCCTTACAGACTCTTTTTTCCATTAATTTTGTCCAGTTTCACTTTGAATTGGTTTAAATTTTCAGTATCCACAACATCCTGTGGAGTTACACAGCTTAATATATGTGCATGACAAAATTCTTCTTTTTGCTATTCCAAACCCAACACCTGCTAGTTTCATTTTCATGCTCATTAGTTCTTGTACTGGGAGGGAAAATGAACAACTTATCCCTAAGCCCCTTGCCATGCCGTTCATGCTTTTATAAAAGTATCATCGCATCCCAGTTGTCTCTTCTCCTCACCAATTTAACTGTTGAAAGAGAGTCACGGTGCCGAAAAGAAGATCCTCATCGTGTCAGTAAGTATGAAGAGGATCCCATTCCGTTTTACTCTACATCATTAAAGCCTCAAGACAAACAGATTCTTAACTGGACAAACAAAACAGATGTGAAGTAATGAAAGGTAACCCAAAGGAAAGCAACAAAAATAACTGGTGTACAAACCCCAGCACCTGTGAGCAGGCTACGATAGTTAACGAAACACAATATACAAAAAATAATTACTTGCTTTGTCCTAGGCAGATGTAAGATGAGCAATCGTGATATTAAATTACTACAGGAAAGGTGTGAATTGGAAAACACACAAAGAAAATTTTCACATGTCATGATGATGTAGGGAGACCACTGAGTTTCTTAGAACAAGTCACAGATGACAGATATGGATGATCCTAATCTGAGGCAGAAGAACGGGGTAGATGATGGAATAAGGTCTCTTCTAGTCCTATCTTTTTGTGGTCTCCTTGGGATATAAGGCAGAACCTCTTCTTCTCAGTGATGTAAGAACAACAGAATAAAAAAGGGGGGGTTAAAGGGAGCTACAGGCTTGATTACCCTGGAAAAAAAAGAAGCTACAACCTCCTCACAAGTAAAGTATTTATTGAGACTCTATCCTTGCCCAAATCCAAGGAGCCTGTGGAAAGAATGAGGGACCACCAGCCAAGAGCTGGAGATATTTTGCTGAAAATGTGGACTTCTATTCTCTGACCTTGCCTAGACACTCTTTAAATCTGGTTGGGAAGCAGAGGCATGCTGTGCAGAGTACAGTGCACATGAGTATGTGAAACAGTCCCAATACACCCTTAAAGATTGTTTATCTACTGCGCAAGGCATGCAATGAGTAACAGAACAATAAGGTAAACTGTTGATATGGGCTGGTCAGGCACCAGAAATTTAGAATATTCCTAAAGCTCTGTTTTAGACTGGACTTTTACTCTTTCACATGTACCATTCTTACACTAACCAAGCTCAAGAAAGGCTGGATATTTCTGTACTCCAAATTCTGCTGCGATAAAAGGCAACCTCTAATTCAAGCTGTCAGGGCTGACACGGAATGTGGTCTGGGCCACTTAGATGTAAAGAGTGGTTGAAGGTAATTGCACTGATTTTATGCAGTCATGATCATGACTAATGATTGAATAAACATGTATGTGCAACACAAACCTCATGCACATTTCTGCAAACTAGATACCTCTGCTAAATGATCTACCATCTCAGCAGCACAATCAGCTGGGCAGTCTGTGGAGTATCTTACATGCCAGCTGTCATATACTATGCCTATTAGTAGCTTTAAAAGCCCCTAAAACAGAGAAAAATGAGACCTTTGTTAACTCCTCAAAGGTAAACCATACCAGAGAGAAAAACTGGCCTGAGAAAAACCAATGCAGAGAGAGAGTGAGGAGATATAAGAAGGCATGAAACTTTTACTATTATGCCAAATTTATCCCACCACTTATGTTGAACTTAAAACAATTTTCTAAGAGCACAGAAGCATATCCACAAATAGGACTGAATATAAAATTAAAATATATGCTACTATTTGCCATATTGAAACTAGAACTTCCGTTCAAAATTTTCTTGTAAACTTCAAATTACTCAGACCTGCCTATGCAGAATGACATTCAGGTTTTATCAGGTGGCTATTATGAAACAGAGTTACAATTGCCAAAATTGTCATGATGACCAGGTATACCTACTACCTCATTTTCTGAAATAAGTTTCATTGAAGGCTGCAAGGACTAGAGTATTTGTACAAGATATTCTCCAAAATTTATATTTCAAGCATAATTCAGCATGTATTATTCATCAGTACTAAACAGTAGTACAGAAAGATGCTGCCATTCTTTGCACACAAAGAATTCCGTTGAGATATTCTGTACAAATATTGCTTTAGTTGTCATGACCATCACTCACTCTCTCTCCCTCATGGGGATGGGGGAGAGAATCAGAAGAGTAAAAATTATAAAACCCATGGGTTAGATACAGACTTTTTAACAGACTCTTTAATAGGTAAAGCAAAAGCCGTGCACACAAGCAAAGCAAAACTAGGAATTCAATCGATGCTTCATATGGGCAGGCCAGAGTTCACTGATCGCCAGTAGAGCAGTGCTCCATCACAGATAACCGTGATTTGGGAAGACAAACACCATCACTGCAATCCCCTTCTTCTTCTTCCTCCAGTTTTATTGCTGAACACAGTGCTACTTGGTGTGGAACGTCCCTGTAGTCACTTGTGGTCAACTGTCCTGGCTGCATCTCCTTCCAACTTCCCGTTCACCTCACTCTACTTGCTATCAGAGCACAAGAACCCGAAAAGTCCTTGGCTTGGTGTGACTACAGCTCAGCAACAATGAAAACATCAGTATGTTATCAACATTAGTCTCATACTAAACCCAAAACATAGCACTACATCAGCTACTATGAAGGAAAATAACTCAGTTGAAACTGGAACAACAGTTAGCTCCTAATATCTGACAGAATACATGTACTCTCATCTGCAGCATCTTCTCTTCTACAAGTACCTTAACTGCAGGAACAGTAACTATATTTACAGCATTGTGTATATATATATATATATGAGTTATTAAACATTTAATAAAAAACCCCACCCCTTTATATGAAAATATTTTTGGTACAGCCTTCCCTCCACAAATTTACTACCTGCAGATGATGTATTGAAGCAATAGGCACATGCTAAGAGACAAGACAAGAGTACTTAACCATTAAAGTCGAATGTATCTACCAACATATAACACTGGTGCTTTATCACCACCACACACTTCAGTGATGGGGTCAGGTTTTGACAAATGAAAGTTCAATGAAAAGTCTGAAAAACCTGTTTACAATGATCCCAGACACAAGCCTTGCAAGCTGCAATTCACTGACCTATGTAAACTGATTTGACTTTCAGATAATCTCCCAGTGAATACTATTGCAAAATCTATAAACACAGATGGCACCAACTGGCACCCTATCTGCAATCTCAGCAGAAGATCAAATAAATAGAGACTGAATTTATCTTCCCACATCACAGGTGATTCTTTCCAAACAGGTTTAAGGGATTATGTCTGAAAGTAGAACCAAGAAAGTTCTGTCACACTTACCCAAAGTCTCAACCACTCTGAGAAGTCACACGGCTCACATTAAGCTGATTTAAAAACAGTATCACTTTTAATAAAGTAGTGCAACATTCAGTTCCGACCAGGCTCTGGTTATAATTGCTACAGTTACCATGCTGACTATTTCTACCAGGATCTTCTCCTCAAGCACCCTTACAGAAAAATCTGCTTGGGATCAAAAGGAATTCTGCAAAATTAAAAGGCTGACAACCTACAGCCAAACTTTAAGGTAAGTATCAGTTGAACTATTAAAGCATAGTACATCATTTATCTACAAAACTTACTGCTATTAATCTGGAACAGAATGACAGCATAAATACTTATTGGTGAACTGTCAGAAATTATGTACAAGAAGGCATACAACATATGCAATGTCAGGTGTCAGCAAGCATGAAGACCACTTTGTGAGCTCTAAAGCTACTTCTGTGCGTGAAATTAAAATCCAAGACATATCCACTAGTAAGATGTTAGATACCAGGTAGAACACATCAATCCAAAAATACCTTCACAGTCTTTAGGATAACAGTATTAAGACAGAGAAATTTGAAATAAAGCAGTGACACCAGTGACAAAGGAGAATGTGCAGCTGCTTCAGCAATATCGTTTCATTGATTGTTTCTCAGCACTAGAAGCTGTTAAAGGTGGAAATGGAAAGATTTGAAAATCAGCTACAATAAGCCTTCCTTGTATGTCTGGGTTCATTTATTATAGTACTCTCACTGGCTGCAACACAAAATGATGCTTTCTCCAAGACATTTTTTCCTCTTTTTATAGTAATTCATTCTCACAGTTTATCATTTAGTTCCTGTGTTTTCACCACGGGCTTCAGTGAAACCCTTAAAGAAACCCCAACCAACAACATCTAAACCAAAATACACAAGAAAAATTTTAGGGAACAAATTGCTGCAGCATTCCTCTCGTGCAGCAATGTCTTAAATATTCTGGATTCTCCTTTGAAGAGCCCACATCTAACTTTACAATAGAGCTCCAAGCTGAAAAAGACAGTATGATTATGAGAACCAGAAGATAACAAAAAAACGGAGAAATAAATCTTCAGCAACAGACCATGCCTTTTTTTTGTTGTTTTTTTTTTGTTTGATTTTTAAAATTACATCAGTGAATCAGAAACTGGAACCTATTGATTGTGTGAACAGCACAAGAGTCTCTAAATATCTTTTGCTGTGATTTATTCATGCTCAGTCATGGATATTGTAACTGTCCAACTGCTATATATATATTGCCATAGTTCAGAATTTCAGGTACATTCTGGATCCACTCACATAGATTGGGTACATTTGTAGTCACCTGATTGCCACCACAGCAAATTTATAATTTAATTACTTTTTTCACTGTGCGTTTAGTTTTCTTTGGAATTGCCTTCCACAAAAAACATCTTTGAGGAAAATACTCCCAGGAAAATTGATTGCTTTCTGATTAACTGATGTTGAAATACTTATCCACAGTTAATGTCTCACCTCCTAAAGTTGTAAGGAGAAACAAAGGCAAATGAAAAAGAAATTAAGACCTCAGATCTGCATTATTTTCCAAAATGCATCACCTTCTGTCAGCAGTATAACATGAAGATACCGCTTTACTTACAGGACAGTAAAATCATAGCACTTGTTTAGACAGCTTTCACAGTACCTGACTACATCTCCTGAGCAATTTTAAAAGGCAAGGGATAACGACACTATTTCTTTAATCTTGGCTTTACAAATGCCCTACATTCAGCTTTGTTCCTGTTCATCTGTATGTAGGACAGTGATTTTGGAAGAATGTACCCTGTTAGTTCCACTTTACCAGGGCAGATTTTAGGCACCGCAACTCAGGAGAATCCTGTCAATTCTCAAGAAAGCTGGAAAGCCAGAAGGGAGAAATAATCTAAGCAACAGTCTTTGGTATTATTTTAACAGACTTGTCAACTATGATCACATCAGCAATTGTCTTCGCATCAAAAAAGGGCTCTGAGGGCCAGTAACACCTTCCAGCCACTTGCCACCCCTACCCTTGTCCCCAAATGAGTTCAAAATGCTGACACCCCAAAATGATTGATCCCCTAGGCAGAAAGCAGAGAAATGAGAACTCTTGTGAGGGAAGGGAGGCACCAAAAACACAGAGGAAAGCAGCACAAGGGAAGACACAGAAAGCCCTTGTTCATAGGGACAGAATGGGGACATTAAACAGCTCCTCTTAATGTCACCAGCAGTTCAGAAGCTGAGCACTGCTCTCCTCCCCACAGGGTGGATGGTGTGAAGGGTCAGCCAACAAGAGGAGCTGTGTGTGCTTGTGCCTGGGCATGAACACACGTGTGTGCGTAGGAGGTGAGGACAGTTAGGGACAGCGGAGCAGCCGTCCTCGCCCTCCCACTTTCAAGCTTCAACAAACAGCTCTGAGGAAAACAGCAGCTTCAACCAGGGGCTATTCCTATGTGGAGAGATTCTTTCCTTTTCGTCTTGTAACAAGTTGGGTTTAAGATGCTGAGGGTAAAATTCCTAGAAACTGGTTTTCTGCCTGTAGCGGATAACCAGAAATCTTACATTAGCTAGCAGCTGCCATCCTGTGTTCAACACATCCCTTTATCACAACCACCACTTCTCTTTTACTGGGGAGCCCTCCAATGGGTACTAAATGTCTAACAAAGTAGAATCTTCTGGAAATACAAATTTTGATGAATAATAACTCTGTTCTCCAAACCACTCGGGAAAATAATGAATCCTCCTTTTCATGTAATTATTATTGAAACAGCAATGTCTACACCATATGCAAAATAAAATACTGGGTTTCTTGCCTGGTTGCCAACTCTACAGTCACCTGCAGCTCAGTCAAGTTCTGCTGATGCAATAGCATGTAGCAGTTAATAAGTCATTGTCCTACTGTATTACAGAACACCACAAGCAATTTTCACAGCTACAAGCTAGAACACGAAAAAGGATCACGGCAATTATTGGCTTCCTTTCAGTCTTTGCCAGTAGGACTTTTGATCCTAACTTACCAGCCTAGCACAATCAAGAGCGTCTTAGAAGATGTGGAGGAAATATGCTTTGATTAAATAAGTAACAAAAGTAACTGTAGCATTCTCACACAGCAATGCTGCATCCATTCCCAGAGATTTACAGTCATAAAAGAAAATGACGCACTACTACTACTACTTGCCTGACACGCGGGTACATCATCACGCAAACATTTCCCAGAATGCTTAATAAAAACAGATTATTAACTAAAAAAAAATGATAAAGTGGGCAATTTCCTACATACTGATTAAACCCACTCCATGACTCAGAGGGAGAAGTCCTGTGAAGAGAGCAGCAGTGTGATTCAAGCCGGAGTGGCTGCAACTAGCATATGCATTGAGCAATGGTCCCATGAAACCGTGTCTGAGATAAAACCCTCTCGTTAACAACTGCCTTAACAGTCTGCCTACATCCTGACCTAACAGTGCATGAACATGGATAAAATACTCAAGAAAGTCCTAGAGATTAATTTGGATTATGTTTTTGTAGTATGTTTTATTCAGAAAGATAAAGTGGAATGTCACTGACATTTCCTAATTAGCGACACTCTGTGCACGGCATAAATTTAGGCCTCTATGAATTACCATAAGTACCATAAGGTTTCTGTGACCAAAGCAAACCCATGAAAACAACAGGGCCCCTTACAAGTATGAGCTTGAGCAGCCAGAACCCACTGCAGGACTGGGACCAAGCAGGCATCTTCTTTAGGGGATCTGTAATGGTGCCTAAGAATGTTTCCCGAAGAAAGCCAAACCTTGTAATTAACATATGTAATATTTTCTTCTGGATGAGGTCAGCTGGAGCTTTGTAATTGTGCTCACTTATTCCTACTAATACATCTCTCATTAGGATGCACACACTCGCAGCGTCTCGTCTGCTTAGTTCTGGCTTGGTGTAAACTTACTACGATGGTGCAACGCTGCTGCTCTGCCACCAGGTACTGGGAGCGTGTGCACTTGTCCAGACATAGCACTGCCAGCCCATGCTGTTTTACTTGATGTTGCTCCAGCGTGCCCACAACTTCTGAATTACAGGATCCAATCTCACCGGTGTCTTACTGAGTGCCTTTGGAGTGACACTTAAACTACCAAAAAACGTGTCACCGGTANAGACCATCAGCGTATGATCATGGCCGTGTTTCCTGGCAACTGAAAACATCCAACTTTTCGATAAGCACACACACACACACACACACATATGCCTCCCTTAAAAACTGGTCCCAGAAACACGACAGGTATGAAGAACTCGTCAGAGATGTGAAGGCACCCAGGTGAGCTTTGAAGCCTCGCTCCCCGAGGCAGCTCGCGGAGAGTCGAGAAGCCTCCGCCCTCCCGTCCCCCCGGGCAGAGGCTGCAGGTGCCCCAGCCGGGGGCAGCCTGGCTTCCGCTACCCCCGCTGCCCGCACGAAGTCGACCGGGGCCCCC
>VZTA01010776.1:19135-49160 GCA_013398855.1 Mohoua ochrocephala
CCCCCAGCCGGAGGGAGGGAGCCGCGGCGAGGGGCGGGGAGGGACGGGACGCGGGCGCCCTGCCCTGCCCAGGACCGGCCCCCTCACACTGACGTCCCCCGCTCCCACACCGCCGGCCGCGGGGAGCGCCCGGAGCGGGGCCGGGCGGGAGCCGGGCCAGAGCAAGGAGGCACCGCGGCCATGGGCGGGCTGGCGTGCCCCGGCCACTGTCACAGCTGGGGACGGAGGCTCTGGAAATAGCCCAAATAACCGCTGCCCCGCCATCCTGGCGTTCGAATAACCAGGGGTTCTCCAATGCCCCGTTCGACAGACGAGCTGAGAACGGACTGGGCTGCACGACTGGCAGGGTCAGGCCCGGTGTAGCCTACTTCGCATAAAAGTCTGCCCCACCGGACCTAGCCATAGTGGACGCTCTGAATGGAAAGCAGGAATGGTAACAGCAACTCCTTCCGTCTCCAAAAACTCCTCTAGGTGTAGACCTTCGGAAATAGCATTTACATTGCAACAAAATGTCTAAAAAAGTCGACAGTGCTTCTGTTTTCAAACTTTTCCCCCTGAGAACAAATATTTTCCCATCGATCTCCCTTTAAAATCATATTTAACACTCTTCCGGTTTCAAAGCAACACCCTGATGACCTAGGCTCTTCCAGAACTTTACCATTTTTAAAGTATCTTGAGATGTCTAATGCCAAGCACATAGGTGTTTACAAGCAGTGACACTCATTTAAAGCCTCTGCAGGGAAAATTAAGGTCTAGGCTTGAGCATGTCTCTGCATGCCTCTGCTACCCCCCACTGTTGCACCCTTGTGTAATATGCTGATTGTTGTAAGGGGATGACAGGTGTCTAACTTCATACAGCTCATCTCAGCGTCGGCTTCACTTGCTAGATTGGAACTGGCTGTTGCAATAGATAAAACCAGCTGCTAAGTTGGTCAACAAAATAAATCATTCTGGGCATCTCAGAGACATAAATGAAGTGCTACACCAGTGCAAAACCTGATTTGCTGCAGCTAAAGCTGTCCTCCGGGGAAAAAGTAAGGAGTTTTCTTTTCACTGCTATCAGAACGATATCTTTCACAAACACTGCATTTACTTGAAGCTATGGCGTTGGACTGAATTATCCTTCTACTGTCATGATACAGAGGAATCAGTGCAGGCTGATCCTGCTGACTTGGGACTCCAGAGTCTTCAACTGTGCAAGAGTACATTCCATCTGACTGGACCCAGTAGCTGGATCTATGCTTTTTCAATTTGTGTCTGCTGCTCAGAAACCCAAAAGTTAGTAAATGTTTTCCCAAGTACATAGGTTGAGGAAGAAAAAACAAATACAAAACTCCAAGAATTATGTTCCTATGGCAGAAACATTAAAAACATATGCAACTCTCTACACTTACTGAAAACAGAGCATATGCTTTCATGTCTGATTATTGTCCAAACTTGTATCCTTACATTACTTTTCCTCTTTCTGGACAAGTCATCAAATGAAACATTCTAAAAAAAGTTTTATTAGAGGCATTTTTGAATGTTCCCATTAGGGAGTCTGAAAATTCATTTTCTACAAAATAAGGGTGTCTTTGTAAAGCTGAACTCTCTGTGACCTCTGAGAGCAGCTACTTTAACATACAATAGGAGACAACTCAATAGGTCCGTCCAAAAATAAACATCTCTTTAAAGAATATTTTAACCCTAGAGACTTCGCACAAATAGCACACTGCAACATTATTCGATAACACAAAATTAACATCGAAGTCCTATTAGTTTTCAAAAAGCTACGAGGCCTTTTGCATTCCAGTTTTGGAGCGCACTTTGAGTTAATATCCACAATACATGGGTCTGATACCTTTGGATCAGTTTTTTCTGAAATGGATACATGCTCCATGCTGTTGCAAAAAGATAGAACCATGATGCTACATCAATAGTGTGAAAAAATGTATAAAGTCTGCATTGCAAATATGCGTGTAGCAAACATCAGTTCTCACTATAAACTCTTAAAAAGATATATCTATTAACTCTTAAAAAGATAAAGTGAAATGCTAATTGACTTAATAAAGCTTACCTAGAGTGAAAGGAAATAATTATCAAAGCATTCCTACTACCTTCATTTATGAAGTCAGCTTTTAAACATAGACATCCACATGTGTCCAAATCACAGGTAAGTCTCACAGCAATTAGCAGATTGGATATAAAGAGCGATGTTGTGATGTTCGCTGCAGTAGCGGATCCAGTGGCAGCAGCAGCCTTTTCTTCCTCCTCCATTAATTGTTTAAAAATTGTTTGCCCTTTAAAAACACACAGTAGGAACAATTAGACAGTGCTGCTATCAGTTAGCGGTGATGTGCAGGCTTAGCCACTGGATGAAGTAATTACTAATGGGAATGATGACATCTGATAATAAGCAAATGATAACCCACAGAACACTTTGATAAAGCTTTTAAGAAACTCGTTACGGACTCACAGTATTGCATGTCATACAAAGGGCAACCATGGCTTAGAACATTTCAATTTGGGCTAACAGATAGTCTGACCCCATTGGAGCCTGTCTGGTCCACAGCACATACTGTTACAGATACTTTTCACCATACTACCCTGGGTGTAGAAACTTGTGTGGCGAGCTCAGTGCATCAGGTTGTGAGGCTGAACAAGTCTGCGACTAAAAAAACAGCCATGAGCAGGCAGTTTTCACAAACGCGTAGGAATCAGCACGCTGAAATCCCCTGATGCAGTCTGAAGGCCAAGGATTGCGACCCAGGCAGACCTAAGCATATCACATAATTTTCTTAATTTGAACACTTCTTTATTTGGAATTGGTGTGAGGCACTTGGTATTTCCTTCTATCGAAGTAGTGGGGTTTTAATGTTAACTAATTACTGTATTGGCTTTGATGTGCAGCTCTAAACATTTTTATTTTGCTTATCTTAAGCCCAACTGCACAAACAAATAACTCATCACCAGAACTTAGCACATACGCATTATCCAAACAGGAAACACAGACGTCAAACAAGCACACTTTGGATTAAGTAATATATGAAATGAAAAAGATGATATAATGTTTTTTCCTCTTGCTCATAGACCTTTCCAAGTATTAACTTCATAGGCATTAATTTGCTTAGACAGTTTTCCTCCCTAAATATTGGTTTACTTATAACCCCAGATAGTAATACTTGACCTCATTTTGATTGATCGATTTAAATTCTCCACGGACTGTTAGAACGAAGGATTATTTTACCCTGAAATTTCCTGAAGTTCACCTGAACAAATACAGCTTTGGATGTGGCCCAGAAAACATTCTCTGAAGGTTGTAAGAATAGAATATAGACAGGGCAGACAAAACAGGATAGCAGAAAGTACAACCAGAGAGACTACGACATCCAAATAACTAGCAAATAACATACAGGTTGGAAAGAAGAACAGACGCTATTTGGCTCAAAATGAAATTCTCGCTTAGCCTGTGAATAGTCACTGGAAACTATTAAAAATATTGGAGAAGATACAAAAATTTCTATATAGAGCCTACAAAAAGCTAAAAATGAACAAAGTGAATATCATGTGTGCATACTGCAATTAAAAGTAGTTGGACTAAACAGTAAATCAATCTCAACTTTTTAAGCTTCAGACATATTCATACTACATTTGTTCCCTCATTGCATTTACTTCTCTGTTGCTTTTTGTTGTTGGTATTTTGGCTTTATTTTTTAAGTGGCTGCTGTGCCAAAATCTTCTCACTGTGGAGGAATGGAATAAATTTTAATATTCTACTCAAATGAATGATCTGACTACAGAAACACACAGGGAAGAATTTTTTTTTTTGGAGTAAAATAATGTTAAAGAAAATGCGATATTTTGAACTTGTTCCAAGAACTCCAATGAAAATGGAAAAAGAGGAGTTAAGGAGGCAGGAGATGGTGGGAAATATATAAAAGGGAGGACTCACCTCTGGAAAAGTGAGAGGAAATGGAGTTGGGACATGGGTGTTATTTTATTGTGGGTTTTTTGTTCTTCTACCCCAAAGAAAAGTAAGATGTAAAACATCAGCTGAAATAAATCTTCAAGAGAATGTGTCTTTCTCAAGTAACGCTTGGTTTTGTTTGCAGCTTCAGAAATTTAAGTTTCTGTAAGCACTTAGTTATGACATTTAATTTTTCAGTAGTTCATTGCTCTAGTGTCAACCAGTACATGGTGTTACAAAAAAGAATTTGATCTCTCTTGTGTATAGCTAGTGACAGTAGGGACAAAAAAAAAGTAGCAGACATTTGAAGAATGGGGAAATCCATCTGTTCATACTGGACACTTCAGGAGCAAATGAAAAATGAGTAGAGGCTGTGGTTAAGCTAAAAAGATCATTCAAAATTAGCACCTCATGTTGGTAGAGAATAAAAAAAGGTGCAAGAGCATCCACAGTGGGTAAAAAGCAATACTATATTGAATTGATAGATTTCAGAGGACAGGAATTTTATAGCTCAGGCCAAAAATAAAGTTTATGTGAGAACTGGAGCCATGGATAAAGAAAAATTACTGTCTCGAAGTTATGTACAATGTACAGTATCTAGACTTACCTGCATGTGATGACCTAGGGAAAGATCAGTGCTGAGTAGCAGAGAACACGGAGATGTCTGCAGAGAGAAAGGAAATGGGAAGAAGGTTTGGAAGGAAAGACTGGAGGCTGTCTTAAACCACACTGAATTTGAACCGATTACTTAATTTCAATATATCCAGAGACATATCTTGAGACCTTCATCTCTGCAGAAGAAAGAAGTCAAGGGTGACTCAGGAAAGCTAGTTTAATAACCTATTTAGATACGAAGAATAAGTGAAAGGGACAAAAGACAGGGCTGCTTGAGTTTCCGTGGGAAAGCGACGAAGAAAACACTCTTCCAGACATACAGACCAATGCAAGGCAGCAGCAGGCATTCATCAAAATAAAAACAAATTGAGAAAATAAGGTCAGTTAAAACAGTGTCTCAGAGTCTGAGGCCTTTAAAAAGAAAGCAACATGAGAAGAGACAAGGGCCTGTGGTGGGTGTCAAGAGATATCTGTTGACCCTGGCGGAGTATTCTGAGGTCTCACATTCCAGCTCTGAACCAAGCTTGGTGTTTTGGGGACACTAATTGTTAAACTAATTTGGGACTCTGCCAGCATGGTACAATAGAAGAATCTACCACTGTATTTTAAGAAGGCTGTAATTGAATGCAGACACTCAGGCTCACTGAAGGGATCCAGATTTATCACTGTGTCTAATCCGTATTTTTGAAACACATATTATTGTAACTAGTATGTAAAAAAAAGCTGTCTAGCCAAATAAATGCTGCCTGACACAACAGCAGTAACAGCTGTTTTATCTCCTTTCCCATAATTTGGTGCTCTAGGACACAGAATATTTTAAAGTGCACTTTGATGCAGTAATTAAAGGGAATTTAAATTAACAGTATCCTTTCTACTAAACAAACCAAGACATCCATTAGGTATAAATAACTAAAGAGTCCGTGTTTTAAATATGATATTCACCTATTGAAATTCCCACATTAAAAACCAGCTATGCTAATCTGTTTGCTAAGAGTGCTAAGAGAAAACATATACACTCAAATGACTGAGCAGGCTACTATGCATAAAATATTTGAAATTACTCTATCAACTCATATATCCAGTTGAAAAAAAAGTAACTCTGATACCTTCTTCAACTACTAGCTTATTTATCCACAAATGAGGCATTTTCTAGGACTTTTTCCAAAATATCCTACAGTTCTACTGGCTGTGTTACAAATTAAAAAAGGAAATAGCCTAGTGCTATTTCTAGGAATTATATATCTCAAAAATGTTTAATGTTTCATTCATCAGTGTTAACATCATTAGAGATAAATCTCAAAGATTGTAACATTGCCAAGTTTTTCAAAGTGATTTAAAACTTGAAGAAATTGCTTAGGAATTGGGAAGATTCACCCAAAATATCCAAAGAAATTCAGTGAAACAGTCTTGTTACTCCATATTCCTAGCTCTATAATAACTGGTTGAAACTTTTTTCAGAACTAAAACGGGCATCCCAAGCAAATCCTGACTTAGGAATAATTCAGCCGTGACTACACTAAAGTTTCCTAGGCACCACAGCATGACAGCGAGAACCAGAGTAGCACAAATCAGAGCAGTTATAGACACCTACTACTCCTGCTGGCAGTTTGTGCTAGTTTTGAGCTAATTTCCACACATTCCCCACATTCAAGGATAGGAAGTGGATTCCTAACATATTTTATGCTTATCTGGATGCTCAGGATTGTACACACTGACCATGGCATTGCCAGGATGCAAAAGAAGGAACAAACAATGAGGCAGATTCTTTTCTGTTGGGTTCCCCTTTGTTTTGGTCTGGTTTGGTTTTTGTTGGATTCCCATTTGCTCTGTTTATCTTGTAGACTACCACATTTCTACACCCAGTACTCTGATAAAACTGTCCTTACAGAAGTTATAATTATGCCTCCCAGCCCAGGAGTTTGAATTAGCAGTCTATCCTCATCATCATCTCAGCCATCTGTCACACAGTATTTTAGGATATTTTTGAAATCCTTTCCCTGTCTTGTCTCATGTGGCTCTAGTTTCACTGTTTTTCTTTCCTGCTCTTATCGCAAATGTAGAAACTCTTCCTACTTCTAATATGGATATTACTAAATGATGACATCCATCTCCCAAGTAGGTTAAATGAGCTTTCTATTTCCAGACGGTGTAAAAGAAGGATAGAATCTTGCTGGTAAACCGTACTGTCTTGAATCACACTTTCAACCTTGATCATTGTTTCTCCCTCAGAAGCCTTTACTTTTTGTTTTGAGGCTTACTGATTATAAAGGCAAATTGGACAGCCTGCAGTCTAGCACTTTTGCCAGCACTATATATTTTGGTTTATCCAGAACTCTGAAAATAAATTAAAAACAAAAACTAAATACAAAAGGAGTTGTTCTGTGTTTAAATTTAAGCTTCCTGAGAAGTAACTCTTTTTCCATCTCCTTGGACCTTGCCACAAGCTATGCCAATACACTCAAAATTAAAATAACCCCTAACCTTTGGAGGACATATTGTACAGCAAGATCTCCATTAGGAGAATGTATTTGATTTTTTCAAAAGGTAGTTAGCACATAACATATAATTAAAAAGAAAAGAAAACAAAACAAAACCTTGAGATAGTTTTAGCTATAGAATACCTGAAATACCCATCAAATATGAATTATAAATTACAATGTTACAAGTCAGACACACTGTCTCTGAAAAAAAGCCTCCAACAGCATTAACACATCCTGTGGGGCTACATCATGTTCATGTTTATGGCCTCACAAGAGCACTAATCTGACATGTGTCAGATTAAAGAGATTCAGATGTCCTAAGCAGCCTGGGGGCACACAACTGCACGTCTCTTCCAAAGAACAAAAGATATGCACGTACATACTGACAATAATTTGGGGATGCTGATTTAATGTGGAGGATCACGTACACTCTACATAACCTGGGGAAACCTGGGTCTTGCTAAAAGAAAAGATTTGTACATTGGAAAAATGCCTTTTAAGGTTGAAGCATGTATTTTTGATATGGCCTGCATACTGACTGACACCAGTAGGCTTTTCTTCGTCAATCACTAATCACAATTATGAACTAACAATTACAGTGTAGCAATTTCCTTGTAACTGGGCAAACTACGGAATGTTATGATGTTAACTTCCTCAAGACAAGGCCATGTGTTCTGAATTTAAGCAGAAAAAAATAATGTAACATGAACAAAGAGGTTTAACCACAATTCTCAAAAAACTCCAACACTTTTGAAATCAGATTTCATTGGTCACTGCCGCATACAACACTAAACTTAAGTGAACCTTAATATTAGATGTTTTCAAAGAATATAACACTGAATAAATTGTGAAGAGTGAGCCACTACTGGCTTAAAACCAGCAAACAAACTTGCTAATTGTGCCCTACTTAGCAGAAAACATATAACCTCAGAACTTGTTCAGAGCTCAAAAAGGAATCTATTAAGAAACACCAAATTTGTGTCAGCACACTCACAATTGCTCCAGTACCTGAAGCTCTTAATGACAAAGTAATTAAATTCTGCTTTGGAGAAGATTGTAATGCCAAACAAATGCAATAAACCCTTTCTTTTAACATAACACACTGAAGTGTCTTCAGAAAATCATAGTGCCACATGAAGCTTCTTCAAAAATATTGCGCCTTTTCATTATAAAATGACATTTCTGTAAAGTAATACACTGACTTTGTATTTCAGCTTAATAATAGCTTGTATGTATTATTAAGCCACAAAAAGTTCATCTAGTGTTTTGGCTTTAAATTCCATGTAATTGAGCTTACAAGGTTTAATCAGCAAAGACTTGCGTTGACCAGAATGCTGGCTAAAACAAACTTAAAAAATAAATTTAATGACAGAAAAAACCCTGCTGAAGGAGCCTGATAATTAGGATTTATGGTATTTCCCTGTAGGAAGAATTGTCTTTCTCCAATTATTCACTGAAACCTGAATCAATGACTTCATTCGATATGGTATCTCTTTATCAACTTCACAAGAATGTGAAAATCAGCCCCAGTATAAACAGACGAGACCTATTTAGGAACTTTTGCTGGTCTAGAGGTTGAGGATTCTGGATGCTAAATTTCTTTAGGGATCCTGCCCTATGCTAAAACATGTATTTCTCACTTGTGTGTCTCAGCTTTCCCTTTAATTAAAGACTGGCATTTTCATAACACTTCCTTTCACGTTATTGCTCACTTACCCTTTAGGTGCATAACTGCATATGTTAGCATGAGAGATTTGCTGGGATCTCTAACTTAGGATTCTATTGATCACATCATAAAAACTCAGAATTTGAATCTCTGTCTTTAAATGGGTTGATGGCTCTCACACAAAATGGTATTTCTTTTTCACAGCCCTTAAAGTTATCTACACTGCAAATACTGCACCACCTCCCTATAAAGTATGTAAATTTCCATTCTATGCCATTGGTTTGTGTATGTTTAGTGATAACACTGTTTTCTGATGAGTCAATTACCTTGTCTCTCGGCCAAATAATCAAATAATCCTACTCCCTGCTAATGGTCAGTTCTGACTACAGCATAAAACTTGTTTCTGCAATATCTATCCTTGTTAAAGACAGATGCCTTGGATCACACACTTAGAAGCACAACAACAGCCTTTTATTTCTCAAAGATTCTCTCATACACTAAGTTACAGTTCATCTTTAACTATGTTGTATGTAAGTAGGAAACTTTAAATTGCATTTTTATGTTTTTCATCTCCAAATGACTTAAATTAGCTGTTTAAGAAGTGATGAATGATCTATATTAAAACACAAATGAAAACAATTAGCTGGAGATAACATTAATGAAAAACTACAGTGATTAGCCCTAGGAATTCATGTTTTCCTCATTTGAACAGGTAAGATGGAATCAAAACAATAGCTTGGAAACAAACTATTTGCATTTAGATGCAGATGATACTGCAGATGATACTGCAGATGAAACTGATATTGCAAGGACATTGCCATTATTGAGAACAATAAGGAAAAAGAAATAAGAACTGAGAATTAAAATACCACAAGTGATTAAAAGTAAACATTGTTAATGATGATAATTATAGGGCTACTTAAGAGAAGAGGAAAGAGAAAGGAAGAAACTAAATACGGAGAAAAATAAGGCACATATTGACCAATAGTACTGCACAGTTATTAGTGCATGCTTTTCCTGCAGTACCAAAATATCCATGAAGAGGGGTAGTGAATAAAGACAATTCCAGCCTCCAAAGCCAAAATAATAGAAATTGCTGTTTCAGTGTATGAGATCTTACTTAGCTATTACCTACACTTTAGAACTCGGTATGACAGCCAAATTCAATAATTATACATTACATCAACAGTGGCTCACAAAATAATACTGTGGCGGCCACCATGCAGTAATAAGGCTGGCTAAATATCCCACAGAAACCTTTAAAAGATGGGGTTTTGCTAGGTGAGCACGTTTTAACAAAATCACAGATTTCAACTAGTACCACTTCTCTTCAGATTTTTTTTTCTTGCCTTTTCTTATGGGGTAGTCCAGTTACACAGGAAATTGGTGGGTACATTTGCAAAGTCACTGAATGACAAGCAAGCGTAAGTCATATCTTAATATCAAAATTAATTCAGTCGATGATCTTCCCTGGGAGTCACATTTGGTCACGAATTGTTGCAACAACTGGAGCACTTGGAGAAAATCCTAAAGAAGAAAATCGTTAAGTATAATTTAGTAAACTAAGAATTACACCTCTTCGTTTTGATGGAGTGATGCATCACGTTCTCCAGGGGAATTCACAGCATGTCCGGGACACAGCACACAGTCATTTCTAGTGCTGCAGGAAGAAAGGAAAGGTGCAAGGTCATTAAGAAATGGTTCCATGAAGCAGTTTCTGACCAAGTTCTAACACTGAAAATCAGGACTGAAGTCACTGTTAATGTGCAGAATATATATTCTGGCCTTGAAACAGCAAAGAAAAAAACCCAGCCTTGTATGGCAAAGTGCTCATGGTTTCCCAGTGACGTAACAGCAGCAAAATTAATAAAACTTGAAGTTAAGGGTGTATCAGGAGCTTTTATGTGTGTTCTCCACTTACTGTGTGTATGCCAGTCTCCTGGATTCACTTTTTTGGAACAGTCACCATTTCTAACAAGATTCTTGTGGTTTTGGCTATCTGATTTCAATCAACACATCTGACTCAGAGCCAAATCATCATATTTCTTAAAGTGATTGTAGGCCAAGTGGTCTTCAGGAAGCCCAGCCAGAGTACGTGCAGTTAAAATAAATAAGGAACACCTTTTTATCTCTCATCTGTCACATTAATTAAAGAATGATAGCGGCCCTGAACCTCCATTAGTGCTATTCTAAACATAACAAGTGAATCACTCTCTCTTAAAAAACAACCAAAGAGGAAACACTGTTTTATTCTTCATAGTCTGGTCATAAAAAATGAAATCCAGCGAATAAATATTTTGCAAGTCATGGGTCTATTCGATCATTCAAATGACAGGTATCTTATTTTTTCTCATGTAAATACAAAGAGAAAGAAGAAACGTGGAGTAACTCACAAGAATAAAAATCAAGTGTTTTTTTCCCCTACATTTGGGGAAACTGTATTTATTACCAGAGAAGTGGATGGTCTGTACCAGAATTTGAACAAGTGATAACAATTGGCTTGAGGCACAGATCCAAAAATCTGAATAAATACAAAGAGGTTACATATTTAGGCATGTAGTGAATCATCTGCAATGTCCTTAGCCCCAAAAATTAGTTTTCAGTGGAAAAACGGCATTATTCTGCATTTAGAACCTGCTAAAGAAAAACAAACATATTAAAGCATTCAGCTAGAATAACTTCTAAATAACTGACTACGTAGATCCAAGACTTGGGGTAGCATGGTTGCACAGTAAGTTGACGTATATTCAGCGTCTTTATATTGCTTTATTTTTCTCATAATGTTCAAACTAATAAACCTTAACAATAACATTAAAATTCAGTGTCACTGATTATAATTCACTGTGCTAGTAATTTTATGTTGGCTATGTAATTAGGATTTCCTGTTGTTTTTTCCCCTGATTACAGTCTTTCTTTGTTTAAATACAGCAGGCATTTATGTCTCTAACATCTTCCAGAACTGCACTAAAAAACTCCACACCAGAGACAGCAAAGAATGCATAAATGAGTGACCCTTGGACTCGTAAGTCAATGGAGAAAGTTGGTATCACCCTCAACAACAGCACATTCTGTCAACTCATCTGAAGCTGCCAATATCATCACATTTATGATAGAGATGCAATTATGGCTGGAAGATTCCCACAGTCTTGCCAGATTCCTCAAGGGTATTAGCACTTGTCTGATTGCAGTACACAACAAAGACATTGTTAAAATATCAGTGCATCAATCAGGAGGAATTTGGAGACTTTGAAGTTTAAAAAAATATAACAACAGTGTGGGAAAAAGAAGCAGCTACAACAGTTAGGTGCAGTTATATTTGTCAGGTTTAGTTAAACGATACGCTCTCTGACAAGAGTTTTATTCTTAACTTGCCACAAACAGATCTAGAAATAACTTTTCTTTTAAAAAGAAATTCATTAATATCAATACTTATTTGAAAGTACTTCAGCTTTATGTGATCTTTTCCCACAAGGAGGAAACTACCAAAATAAAACGGAACATTAATCACCATTAACCATGAGTCTCAGGCTTCTAATTAAGGGAGTGCAGAGCCTGAGACTGCACTTCCTGAACACTGTTGCTAGTGTTCCTTCCTCCCAGCAGCTAATTTCAAAAGGGTATGCAGAAAGTCTGAGCTGCTGGATCTATGAAGAACAGGGTGTAGTAAATGTAGTAAATGCATTCTCTTCTAAATCCCTCTCTGCTTTGTAGGCAATGCATAAACTTTAGACGTACACAATTCACTAACAGTGACAATGAAAAATATCCACATCATATCCTAGGAGCATAAAATCATTGTGCTGGAATTTACTGTTGCAACATCCTTACAGTAAACATACGGAAATGTACACGCTTTTATTTTTCTAATTTACATTAATAGTTTCTGTTACTTGTTGGGTATGGATCCAAGCTAAAAGTCACACACCGGAAGTGTCAGCTACAGGGATGAACTCAAACTCAAAGTGTAGAATTCACCAAAACCTTGCTGTTATTTACCCAGAAATTTGCACCAGCTGCAGGAATGGACTTCTCAGAACTTCTTCTGAAAGTCCAGCAAATACCACAGTTTTAAGAAATGTTCAAAAAATGTGTATCTCTTCAAAAGCATCTCTTACAGATTAGTCACAGAAGTGCCTGAGGAAGTTCAATATATGCAGATAAAGTGCAGCACATATACTGAAAGCACAGAGAAGAGCAACCAGAGGTTTTCTAACTGCTCCCCTTACTACATTTGTTCCTACTACAAACAAGTCTTACGGAAGTTTACACAGTTCCAACTGAGTTTGCAGTTCGTATCACGCTTGCAAATAATCTGATTTTTTTCAAATAGCGCTGAGGTCTTCCAGTGAAGTCAGAGGGCATGCTGACACCAGCATGAACTTGAACAAGTCCTTAACGAGAACAAGCAGCCAAAGTAACTAGATAATTTTCCTAGTCCAGAGTCCAGAGACTTTGCAATTACTGTTGTAAAAGTACATATCCATCATAGAAAGATAAATAAACAGATGATAGCATCAAGTAAAACTGTGTGTCAATACATTTGTTCTATCAAGTGTCTTACAACCATATTCTACAACTGGCGCAGCCGTGGTCATTGGATGAGTAGGCTGATGTGCTGTTAGGGCAGAAGGGTACTTGAACAGACACACTGTGCTTACAGAAAAATTGTGTTTTTAAATTGTACAGCTGCCCTTAACCATAACCATACTATCGGCAGAGAAATAACGAGTCTGTCAGAAAGAAATTACAGACTGACTAGAGTTGAGTTACTCACTCCGAGCATGAAAAGATCCAATTGTTACCACCGCATACATATGCAGAAGCAGGCTACCACCATATGCTAGGTAGAGACCAGACCTTAAAAAATAGAAAAAAGGGACTAATATCTTCCTAATCACTGCATACTTTTGGGTATGAACCAGCATAGCTCCGTTGGTTACAGTCGAGCTGTATCAGCCTCCTAATACGAAGATCTTGGCTCTTCTACGACTTTTTATTCCTCATGAGTTTAGAACAATAGGGCTGAAATCAGAGAAATGCAAAAACATGAATTCTCAGTGAGACGTGCATAACTAGACAACGTGATGAGAGCAGGAACTGACAAGAGAAAGGCCAGGTCATGAAGCTTTCGGTTTGTACATGCCAACAAATCATTAAATGTGCGTGAGGATTTACAAATTCTACACGATTTGAAAATCTGTTCTGCCTTTAATTTTTTGGTTTACTGCCTTTGAGAGGAGAGGAATGAAGAGTGTCAGATTACAAAGTGGAATTCCTACTGCTGACCAGAAAACATTGGATTTCCTTGTTCAGACCCTAAGGGAAAGAACAGTAGCCACTGTTACAGCTTTTTGGAACTCGATTTCTAAGTAGTAATGTAAAGTTAAATATGGACCCATTTAAAAAAATACAGAAATCTACCAGATTTACTGGGCTCTTTGTCTCTGTGGGCTTTATTATGGGTCTACCAAAAGAAAATTCTATCTTAAACGTATTTCTTTCTAGACTTTACAGCTATAATTTATTCTTTCTTAAAAAAAATTTCATTTCCAGGTTTTCGAGCAGAAGGATGAGAAAATGGAGATCATAACATTTTCAATGCAGTAAATTTTATTAATGGTAGCTCCTAAGGTCTGTTCTGCGGGTCTGTTTAGAGACTGAAGTTCAACGAATAAATGTATGTTTGCTAACTTTCTCTGAAGTCATACCTAGATAACGTCTATTTTAAAGACAAACACACAATGAGAAAAACTAAAACAACATTAGGCAAGAATAGAATGTTTGCAATATGCATAGATTTCAAAACTGAGAGTTATTAGCTGAGAGTAACTTCCTCCCCTTCCAGCAGTGATACAGAGTAACAGTTGTTATCATATTTTCAGATTACTGCTCAAAATAAGCCATGGTTCCACTACAAATACAACTTAATCAGTGAACAATAATCAAAGAGTTTTGCCTGAACTAAAATGATGATTTTTGTTTATATGATAAGCAGGAGTATTTAATTCTGCACTGCAGCTCGACTGGGCCAGTTCATAAAACAAACTGGAACCATGACTGCACTTGGGCTGAGTGACCAACACCTCAAACAAAGCTTTCCCAAGCACAGCCTTATCTGTATTTCTCACAATACCCTGTCCTCTCCATCTTTTCACATGGACAACTAAGACACATCGATGTTAATTAATCATGAATTAATTCAGAATCTCCTGACCGCAGCTCACGGGCAAAGATCTTTCATGACCGCCGCACTCACTTGAAGCTATGGCCTTGAGTGGAATTACTCTGACTTTCACTTTGACGGTACAGAGAGATCTATGCCGTAATCAGCTCCTAAGACAGGAGTGGAAGGAAACAATGCTCCAAGGGCACTACAGCTGTGTGTGCATTTGGGGATAAGAGTTATGGACCTAAGCAATGGCAGATCTCTGCTACATCTAGAATTTTGATGATTATCGGTGTATTATAGTCACTTATTACCTAGATAATATTTAGGATTAAACCAAGTGTTCCTAAACCTTTTCTTGTGTTCGGATGCATCAGCAGTACATTTATGAAAAGCACAATGGAAATAAACTATAGATAAAACCAGCATTTGCATATAAAAAGAGACCATTACTTTATTTGAACATGTCATCAAGCAAATGTCATTAAATAACATTAAGGAAAAGGACAGATAGTGACTGTTGTCAGATAGTCGATGGACAGTTGACTGTGTCAGCTTTTGCTTGCAGCTTATGATGCTTACAGTGCTATAGGCTCTGAAAAGAACAGTTGCTAAACAGGGTTGCAACAGCAGGGTCTCAGCATCCTCACTACTTCTGAAAAAATACATAGCAATTTAATATTGGTATTTGAACCAAAGACCCAAACCATAAAATTTAGAAGTACAACAAACCTAGACAATGTAGGAGCTTGATTTGTTTGGATTAGGTCCACACATATAATACATATTTAGTCACAAGTTAAATATAGAACGCATCCTTCACTGCATAGTACAGAAATCCTCAAAGATATTTGTGGGTTAATAATTACACTTGCCTCTTAACACCACACTCAGTTTTTATAGCCAGGAAGAGGTATTCTTGCAATGGCATTTAATACTACAAACAGCATAAACGTTTGCATAGAAACTCTTATTTTTGTAAGAAAATTCTCTCCATTTTATGGTGTTGGAATAACAATTTAAAAAAATTCCTTTTAAGATTTCTTTTCCATATACCATGGCTTTTTCTTTATCACAAAGTCAATACAGAAGAAGGTGAATTCTAAAAGCTTCTCCACATAAAGAACTGCACATTAAGTTGTGTACTGTGGGCAGAAATAATTACCAAAAAATCCTGTTGTTAACAAGCAATTATAACTCAAAGGAATTTCAGACATCTTATACCTGCTGCCTCTAAGAGACAATCTCTCAATCACTCACATTCCTAACTGTTTCTTCACAGTGGGCTACTTTCTACGGCAAAAATAAACAGAAATGCAATTGTTCTACTCCATTCCCTCCTACATTTTTCAAAATCCAGCTGGGGTATTTTCATAAGTCTCCTTTGATATTATAAATATGTCTATTTTTTACTCAGCCAAAGGCTATGCCATTTCAGCTGTTCTGGATTTTTTTTCTAATGCTGAATTTATGGCAAAAGAAAACTGTCAGTAAATTCCTAGCCAGGCTTCTCCACTATATTAGTTTTGGAGCTTTAGTTAGAAGCAGAGTAAGGGTAATGTATATGTTGCTCTTATCCAGTTGTTTAATATACCATGACCATACTCTCTTCATTATAGAGTAAAGTCAAAACAGAACTGAAAAGGCAGGAGAATGACTTTGTTTCTACAACATGTCACTGCTGGGGCTGCGGGGTATGACTAGACCAGACTAATAGCCACTTTGGGATTATTTCAGACAGTGCTTTATCCATCAAGTATGACTTGTAAAACAGAATATTTGAAAACAAAGCAAAAGAGACAAAAATTCAAGCGAAAATTCAGTACATCTATAGGGGCCACCTACAGGGCAGCAGCGCTTTCATGGTTCTTGGACTGGCAGTTACAATGCTCACAGCCTTTTAAAAAAGGCTCCTCTTACCACATACACGAGGGAAGAGGGGAAAAAATTATGATCCTCCAGGAACTGACTATTTTCCTGGGAAACCGCAGCACTGATGAGCAACACCAAGAAACCAGTTTGGAATCACAGAATTGCTCTGACTATCATCTATAGATAAAAAACCCCAAACTATTTGTTACTGTGAGTTAAGCACAGTTAGGCTGGAACTGAGCGTATGTTTGCTAGAAGTTAAGTCCACCCTCTGACTCAATGCTCTCAACATCCATCTTTTCATCATCCAGATAGACTCATTAAAGCTTTTTCCAAGTGAAGCAGTATAAATGTGAAGGGTAAACTTAAGGGCTCAGATGTCCTTGAATAAGCCATTTCTGAGTTTTCTATCCAATAAAAATCAATGACTCCTACTTCGTGAGCGTGCTTGGAGAATGCACACAATTAAGAAAGACTTTAACATCCCTGGTTAATAGGGCCATCGAGTGATGTTTCTGGCAGATTTGCAGGTCCCATGAAATGATTTGGGCAGGCCACAGATGTCCTGATCAAAGTTTTCCAGTCATTACCATGGGCTCTATGCCCAAAATTACTCAATATGCATTGCTGAATACCAAACACAGCTTACTTTGTTTGTACGTGTATTCACTGTGTTCTGACTCCTTGTTTGCTTGAAGAAATAGCAAGAATGCATAGCAGAAAAGAAAGACAGGGCTCTTTTATTTTTATCACTGTCCTGAATGCCAAAATCTGGCAGCCCAGAACTGTGGCTTTGGTGCAGTACCTTGTTGTGGCTTTTGAAGATTCATCCAAATAAACACTGCATTCCTTAGATCCAAATCTAGCTATTCTGACTATACTTTTTTTCTAACTATAGTCCTGCAGACAAAACATAACTGCCTTTATTGCTATTGAGTTTAGCCAGGATTAGGGGATCAACATCCGGTAACTGCTTTGATGATGGCAGCTGGTAGTCACTTTTTTGAAACTTGGCAGCAGATATATCGCCAACCTTTACAGTATCTCTGCGCTCCACCCCGCAAAAACAACACTCTCAGGAGGGAACACTAACACAACAAGAAGCACTGCATCATCCTCTGCCTCTGCTAACCACGGTATGCAATTATCACAAGGGCCGTCACTGATCCCGTCCACGGTTGGATGGCTGACTCATTCTGGCTGCTCTGTGCCAAAAAAAGTTTTTACTGTTCCTTGCAGCAGTTCTGCTCGATGTAGATGAGCTCTTACATGAATTGTGAGCCACTGGAAGAAGATGGGAGAGCACTGAATTCAGAAGCAGTAGCTTGGGACCCCAGGGAATTCTTTATGCCGTATATTCATCCACGATCTTCCCACATGATAAACCAGCTGGAAACAAGACTGAGTCCACTGCCTGCAGCTGACAAAGACAGTAAGCTGAAAGAGTTAAAACATTCAGCTGGAAACCCACTGGCAAAAAAATTGCTTAACCTCCTCAAACTTAGAATTGGCAGGTTTTTTTCCTCTTCTCTTAGCAAAAGTACTACTTCCCTATTACAAACCTCAGCTTATTTATAGAGAGACATGAAACCTACGGGTCTACTTAGGGTGGGGCTCCAAAGGGACTGCCAAGGGCAGGGCTGGGCTGGAGAAATGGTCCTCTGACCCCTCCATCGCACCAGAGCTAAGGTCAATATTATGAGACAGAGACACAGCCTCGGGGTCCAGCTGGAGAGGGGCCTGTGGTGGGCTGCCAAAGGAGCAGGTAGGCAGGAAAACAAATTCTCCCTTAATAACTGCTATATCTTAGCAGTTTGGTGCTCCTACATTCAGGACAGCCTTAACCTATGGCTAGATTCTGGATCCCGTGGTAATGTTTGACATCATATGTTTTTTATTTGTCAAGTAATCTTTCATTTTGACTTTGATTTATGTGTTTTGTGATTCAGCTGCCTCTGTCATTTGGATGTCCCTGGCCCAAGGATGACAAACATGGCTACACATATGGACCGCCTGTCCTTGCGTGCCAAACTCCATCACACATGGATAGGAGCCCTATCAGCGGCTCTGTCACCATCTCCCCTTCCATCAGGACCCTTTGGTAAGTCCGCAGTAGGGTGCCACGGGTTTAAAAGGATTCTCTGTGTAACTTCATGCTCATTTACTGTTTGTTAAAGAAAGCATGCAACACTTTTGGGAATATTGCTAGTAGTCTTACTACCATTAAATCCCTTTGTCAGAAAGTAAGGTGGGAAGAAAATTCACAGAGGCCAACAGGGACTGGTAGTGGAGCTCCAAATCCACACAGACCACAAGTGTTTAAACTCTGAGTTCTTCTGCTCAGAGATTCCAAAGATGATTAAACTCAGATCTTTATCCAAGACCCATTTATCAACCTTAGGAAACTTGGACAAATTATTTTCAGGCTGAATATGGGGTCTTTGACTCAAGAAAAGACCCAGATCTTCTATTTTGCTTATAAAATCATCCTCTCCTTGACTGTGTACATCTTTTTTACAAGTAAAGCAATGCAAAACGAGTAGCCAGTGTCAGCATTCCTCCTAAACTTGGTTACTTTTCTGAAGCTTAAATAATTTCTAAAGCACAAAGACTAAGACTTTTGAATTCATAATGCTCAGATGTTTGCTAGATTAAGAATGAATCTTAAAGTGGAAAGGGATGAAATGAAGTTTTATTTAGAGTTCAAAATACTTGCATTTTTGAAAGTTACTCAAGTAACCACAAAATATATAAAGAATTCTCTATTTCCCAATTCGAAACAACTGAACAGTATACAACTCTTTGCAGATGCCAATCTAAACGTGTCAGCCAGATGGTTTTTTTCCCCTAACCCAGTTCAATTAAAATGTTTTATGAAGGACCACCCATGGAAAATAATTAGAAAATAAAAAATAAAATAAATTATTATGTCTACTGTCGCTGAGAAAATAATGAATCTTTGCATTTTAAAATATAACGAGAGGAAACAGAAGGTGAATCGAATACCTGTCTGAGACAACGATATGTCACAGTCTCTTCCTAGTAAATGAATTATATAAATTAGAATATCAGCAAGACATCAAAATACAGATCACAGGACACAGAGAAAAGAGAACACATAAAAGCTCTGCTCACCTCTGAAATTAAAATTATAAATTTTTAAATCTTTTCTAACTTTAGCCAAGGAGCTGGCACTGATGGGAGTCAATGTCATTAATTACTTGAGCCTTTACAACTTAGGTGAGGTTTTTTTCTTTTCCATGAAACTAGGTATCAGCATAAAAAAGCCAGTTAAAAATATCATTAACAGAGGTTTCCACTTCTGTGGGTAAGACAACATCTTTGCTCACGTAAAAGGAGTGCAGAATGCTGAAGGGCACACAGGAATGTAGGGCAGAAATTTCCCCCACCCCCAAGTCCAGTCCCTCGTTATTGCGGCAACCACACCTTGTAATGCCTACCATAAACTGCTACATGTGATACTGACTGAGAACAGTCAGCCTTCTAATCTTACATGTCTGCATGTGTACACTGGGCACTAAATAAATATGCACTACCAAAGAAGAGAGAGAATTACATAAATTCCTTGGGTCTACTTGCCTTACATACTGGGGAATGGCTGTCAACATCTCCATTTGCATGTGATTGCACAAATAAACCATATCAACACGTTCTGAATGAATGAGAACTGATGGAACTTCTGCTCTTGGGATGATTTCTCCCAAAAAGACATTTGAAGGACAACATGTATCATTATGACACATACAAAAATAGTAAATCTAAAGGTCACAAAAGGTAATTTAACACCCTACTCTTTCAGAATCTCCTACTCCAGACCATGTTACTAACTGTATGCTACAATTAGAATATGGACCTTACAGTTAGGCTAAACAGGTAAGTTATAAACTAAGACAAATCGTTGTATCAGTGTCAAATAAACTGACTGCAACAGTTAGAAAAGGGAACTGCAATAAAGGTTTTTCTGGAGCTACTGAAGGAAAATGCAAGCTTTGTCAACGTGATGCAATAGCTTATAAAAAGGTTTTGTTGCTTACATTTTCCCTTCCTTGATGTGGTCAGCAAATAACAGGGCCTGAGCCTCAGTTATCATAAAGAATCTTCAAAATCTCAAAAGTGAAATGCTGCTGTGCTCTGAAGCCAAGATTGTCATGGTCTGATTGGATCTCTCTAATTTACAGGACAACATAGTCTGTAAATTATTTTATGAGCTCATTAGGAAAGGAAATATGCACATCAAACAAAGGCTCAATCCCCTTCGTACAAATAAGACTAACATGAGAATTCACTTCATTCCTTGATTCATGAGGTTTTTAACTCACAAGTTGTCTAAGCCATAACTTACAAGTTATAACCAAAATACTCCCAGAGCTGCTGATGAGAGTGCTCATCCTTTCTCCTCTGTCACAGTGCAGGCCTCCCATGCATCCCACCGGGAAGCATGAAAACCTCAGCAGACTGGCTGATGTCAGATGTGCTTCAGAGGTGTTTAGGGCAAGTTGTTGTATTTACACTTTCCAGCCTGGAAGATGGTCTCCACGGTCTCCCTGAGTTAGTGGGTTCTGAAGGAACTGACAAGTAATGGCTTCATAATGACCTGGGCCCTTCCTGTGGGCTACCTGTGCATCGCTCCCACTTGGATCTCACGGCGCTGGTCCCAACACACATCAGGTCTTTGTGTGAGCTGTGTGTTAGCTAAAATCTGAGCAGGAACTGAGTGAAGAGCCACACGACAGAAAGAAAAGCTTAAATGTGTTTCATGAAATGGAAGGAGATATGATCAGGTACCAGTCTGGAGACTACTTCTACAGAACATAGAATGTTCTTAATTTAATATTTTAAATATATTAGTTGATATGAAAGTTGCTAACCATAGTAGGAGCTTCTGTCACAGCAGATGTGTTTTACCAATGAAAGTATAAATTACCTGGAGGCAGGTAACAATCAGATGATTCTCCCAGTGTCTAGATAAGCTGTGGAAATGCATGATTGCGGGAATACCAACATCTTAGAAAGTATTGCAAGGCTGGGCACTACGTCCAAGGGCCCCAAGGGAAAGGTTGTGCAACCTAATGGAAGAGAAAACTAGTCTTTGAGGCTCTGAGTGATTGTTTAGAAGGTGAGGAACAATCTGAAGAGCTTGCCTGGTCATATCCTGCTGCAAGCATTTGCTTTCAGCCACTGATGGATGAATGGAGAAAGAAATTGATATAGGAGGAATATACCCAAATTAAACCACACAGAATATATATTGTCTATTATACAAGAATTATTTTCTCCAAGACTACTTTTCTTCTTTCCTTGTCTTCAAGGCTGAAGATAGTGAATGAAATAGAATAGGAAAAAATACTGACATAAAGGAGCAGAAGTGACAAAGGAGTGAGAGAAACATGAAGGTCTTTGGGAGAAAGATAAAAAGCTGAATGGGCTTCTGGAGATCTTTAGCTTCACTTCTACTTGCAGAAAAAGCATCAAAGGTAGAAAAGACAAGCATTCAAGATTAGATTTAAGACAGTGTAGTGGAGAATCAGCTGCATCAGAAAGCATAAGCATTTTCAGTTTTCTTGTTTCATCTTTTTTTCAGACTTCATCTTTTTTTTTTTAAAATGCACACATTTTGTCAAGCCTTTCTCTTCATTTATCTGTTTGCTAACAATTAGCACAAGTCTCCCAAGAGAAAATTGGGAAGTTGTGCAAAATTTTAGTGCCATTTATATGAGTTGGTCCCGGAGCCAGGAAAAATGCAATTAGATTCCTGCTTTCTGGAGATGATGACAGATTGAGCTCTGCATCCTGAGAACTTAGCCAAGGACACTGAGAAGCAGCACCAGAACTCAGAGTTTGAGACACTAACAGAGAACTGGAAGGTTATCTTGCCTCAATTTGATGAGTAACTGAGAAATGTTGCTTGGCTTGGTTTCGTCATGGCTCAGAGCCCACTTCAGGATGAAAACAGACTTCACTATGGTAATAAAGAAACAAAATAGGAGAAGAAAGGGTACTTACCAGGCAGGTAATAAAAGCAAGGTTTTGTTCATCACAGAATAGTCGAGTAATTCCTGCAGAAAGGGGCCTTTGGGGGTCACTGGTTGTTCCTCACCACCTCCACCAAGCTGGGTCAACTTCAAATTTGGTCCAACTTCAGCAATAGAATTGTTCAGAATCTTCTCCAACCGAAGACTGAACATCTCCAGGATTAGGGTTGCCGCAGTCTCACATTTCTCATATTTAACTAAACTCATGGTGTGGGTTTTTTTTTTCCCTTTCCTTATATTGCATTGGAACTCCACATGTTCCCTATGTGGTTTTCATCTTTGTGCCTCTCTGAGAAGAGTCTGGCTTCCTCTTCTCTATACTCTCACATTAGGTGGCTGAAGACAGCAACTCCCCTTTTCCTCACCACCATAAACTAGCCCATTTCTTTATCCTCCCCGTGATCATATCCATAGTTCTCCACTGAACTAACTCCAACTGGTCAATACTTTTCCTGCGTAGGGAAGCTCAAAATGTGATGCTATGCTCTAGTGCTGACAGAGGGGAATTAAGACTTCCCCTAGGTGCTGGCTACATTCTTGCTTGTATGGAACAACATGTGGTTGGTCTTCTTCATCTAGAGAGAAAATGGCAACTCTTGTCCTAATAATTGTCCAGAAGAATGCCTAGATTTTTTCCCCACAAAAATGCTTTCCATTTGGTCACGGCCCAGCATATACTCTTGAAAGTAGCTATTCCACCCCAAGTGGAGGACTCTGCAATTGCTGAACTTCATGAAATCTTTATTCGCCCATTTCTTCAGCCTATCGTGATCCCTCTACCTGACAGCCCTGCACTCCAGTTGATCATCACTCTCTACTCCGGTTTGATACATTAAGAGCGAACAAGAAATAGAGATTTTGTTGTATTTGTGAGGTTTTCTTTCTTTACTCATCTCTTTTCTGGAGGGAAGTACATGTTAAAGGCAAAAATTATTATGCCAATACAGATATGTAATAGCTTTCAATGGAATTTGTCTTCTGGACAAACATGAAACCAGAATTCAGTATATTCCACAAGACTGATTAATTTTGGATGTCCCTGCTGCCATGACTCCTTTCAAGGAATTCAATTCCTTTCAATTTCTTGCAAGGAAGGAGGCAGTGTTTACCTTCTGAACTAAAAGCATATTCCAGACAAAGAATATTTAAAAAAATACATAAATTTACTAGCATTTCACATAAAATTTTTGGGAACAGGAGAGTGGGAAAAGACCGAAAGAGGATTCCCAACATGCCAAGAATAAGAAATACTGAATTATTCAAAGAATTAGCTCACAATCAGCAATCGTTCATTAAAGAAAGTACAAAATACATGACTGGGACTCTGAGTCCATAAACCAGACTCTGCTACAGAGGTTTTTTTTCAGGATGCAAAGCTATGTGTGCACTATGCCCAAGGACCCCAAGCCCCAGTTGCTGCTGGATCACAGTGGGGATCTTCATCAGGGTAGAACACGGGCACTGAACGTTTGTGATAATACTGAAGCCGAGAGAGTAGTTTTCCCACCACATGAGGATACTTTTCAGACACATCATTTTTCTCTTCAGGATCATGAACAACATCAAACAGCCAAAGTCTCTTTGTTGAGGGATCAGACGATTGAATCTGTGACTCATTGAAGAGAGAGGGCGGAGGGAACCAATGACTGCAGCCTACAGAAACGGGAACAGACCAAGGGTCAGTTCTGAGACACAGAGCAGCAGCGTGGGGACACAGCGTTTTGCTGTGACTGATGAATTCACCAGGTCTCTTGACAAGCCCCTGGCAGCGACTGTCGCTGCACACCTCAACTCTAGCCCTGCACCAGAGTCTCTCTATTCCAGGGCTACCTAAATAGGAGTCTTATTTATGCAAAAAAAAAAGCTGCACCACTGGGATTCAAAATTCCATGTGACTTTATTTCATATCAAATAATTTAATGGACCTTCTTCTTGGATTCTATGATTCTTATGGATCCCTTCCAACCTGAGATATTCCATGACAGTTTTTTCACGACAGTTAAAGTAATTTGTAGACAAAATATTTGGAAAATGAAACAGTACCTATTTTGGATTTTAGAAGTGCTCATTCTAGATCTTTGCATGTGGTCAAAAACCTAAGAAGTTAGCAGAATTACTAAAAGAAATTAAAATACATGAACACAAAAGTAAACTGCATTTGTGGTGGATGGGAGATAGGACACACTGTACAAAAAGGAGTTATTTTGTTACCTGGATATCCAGTTAGTAACTTCCATTTTCCATGTCGTATTGCTGCATGTATGGATATATTGAAAAGTGTATCATCCCATGGAGAAGAATTGCTCTGTGGTAAAGATGTCCTCTTGTCAACGCCAAGACCTTAATCAAAGAGTAACTAAGTTAGGTACATTGCATATTCATGAGGTAATTTTTAGAACTCTGTTGGAAAACAAAACAGTATCATCATTTATTTTTCTGTACTGGATGAAGAATTTGTTGTATAGATGTGCAAAGATCTGTGTTATGATTCAATGCATGTATTTAACTCTGAACTTCAACTGCATTTTAAAAGCTTACCAGTGGACAGTGTCACAGCTGAATCCAGATAACTGGACTCATTTTGTACACAGATATTGTATGTGTATCTCATACACCTGTATTAAGAATGCTCAAGACGGGAATTGCTAACTTTGGTCATACAAATGCCTGTATCTTTTGCCAGGCAGCAATATAGGATAGAAAGATCTCCTGAGTCAATGCTACTACTGTTAATTCTCTTAGGTCACTGCAGGGAACAAGTCCCAGGTTCTGACCGGTATCCACAGCAGAGAGCTGTCTCGCTGGGCTGAGCAGGCTGTGTTCGTGAAGGTCCACATCTGGCCAGCAAGCTTCTTCTGTGGCATATCTTCATACTGTCTTTGGAGGAGCTGTGTATGATGTGGCCTCCTATTCAGATACCACAGAAAACTGAAATGTCAACTGTGTGCACATTCCTTCTCAAAAGGAAACCTGAAGCTCCTTATAGGCGGGAGCTCAGGAAAAAAAATTAAAATGCATGGATGAGGGATGATTAGGAGACCAGCGCTTTACTGAAACCAACAGGGAGGAAGCGAGTCAGACAGACACCCCAGGAGCATCCAAACCAACTTCCAGATCAACCTTCATAAATAAAGTAGGAATTGAAGACCTAAAATCTAGAAGTTTTATATTAACTGCATCAGCTGATAACAGTTTACCAATGACTACCAGAAGGCAACTTCAATCAGACCAGAAGACACATTAGAAGATGGAGAGAAACCGATGTTGATTTTCTAGCTTCTTTCAAGAGATGGTTTTCAATCGCTTTAGTGACTCTGACGGACTCAGCTGACAGATTTTTGGATGAGAATCCATGAGATGTACAGTGACCATGTAAGAGCCAATAGGAAGCCGAACTAGATACTTCTAAAAAGAGTAAATTCTGCAAAACACAGTGAGGCAAGTCACATCTAATGGAAAGAAGAGAAGGCTGGGAAAGGAAATGCTAGGACACAATTTCTACATTTTTTATGAAGGACTTGCAAAGTTTCTATTTTCTTACTGGACTTTACACTTGGAGTTGATTTTCTTTAATAAACAGATTTGTGCATACCCAAGTTCCCTATCTACATCAGGCCTGCATAATGTTACCAGATTAATAAGGATATAAAAGGGGCTACTCGTTTGGAGTATGCATACACAGACTGGGGAGGACTCAGCTCATCTTAGATCAAGAAGCACTGAAGCTGACCTAAAAAAGAAAATAAACCTCAAACCTCTATAAAAACAAGGGAAACCTCATAAGTAATCCAAGCAGAATCTCTTCTGGACGATAAATCCTTGCACAGCCATGTGATGTCCATAGAAAATATGAAATACTTTAAAGATTAATACGACTTACTTTTCAACATCATTGTGTTATGTGTTATTCTGCCTTATGTTTTGCTACTCCTCCTTGACTACTCCTCTTTGCCATCTACTTTCTTAAGCGCAATGAAAGACATTCGGCAGGTCAAAAAAAGAATCATACTTTTCAAACCTTATGTCTCCAAACTACAATATCAAAGCTTGGTCTAAAGATAAAATTATGTGAGCCTGCATTTCTGATTTTAAAGTTTAGCATGGAGAATATGCTTCTGATTGCTGAGCTACATATGGTATGTGAAGCCATAACATTACACAAGATAAACTATTTTAAATACTTCAAATAAATGGTATGAAAGATTGTATTTTTAGATATACTTTGCAAAATATCCTTAGAATGCCATGCATGAGACTTAAAATAAGATTCAAGAAGATAAAACAGTTTTTAAAAACTGATTTGGTCCAGGTAACAAAACTAGACTCCTAAATGAAAAAATGCTTTTACCAGAGCATGAAGTTGAAGTTGTTTGGTGAAATATTACCTTCCAGCAAATTTTTTTGAAGAGAAATGGATAAATTCCCTCATGTTGAGCTGATACAATCAGAATTCTACCAGTCATGTTAATTCACCCATTGCAAGCACTTGTTTTGTGCCAAAGAAATGTACTGTCTATTATTCAGGGAAGTGCATTGCTTTCCAGACAGTACGAGTCAACTTTCATCACAGGTATTGGTCACAGAAAACAGGCTGATGCTTGCTCAAATGCTCTCTACAAGGACACTTACAGGACTGTCGGTTTATCACATTACATAAGCATCAGGCACAGAACTAAGATATATCAAAATTTTGCTTGATAATAATTCTTTTCTTCCCATCCTATGACTTGCAACTTAAGCTCAGATATTCCTCCCCCTGCATTTACCCATTTTCCTCCTTCTCTTCAACTCAGCTCCTAAGTTACCAGCTCTGCCTTCAGCTTTTGCTGGTGCAGGTGAAATGCAAAATGCCTGGGCTGTCTTCTCCCTTGCCATATGAATTTTACAGGGATCCCTTTTCTGATTTCACAGACTGAAGTCATATTGGTTTTGTTTCCTTTTCAAGACAAAATGTTCACTTCCACAGCATCTAAGCAGTTTTCTTCTGAATTTATTCTATATCGTGGGGGAATTTTGGTTTTTTTTTTCTCATTATGCTTGACAGTAACAACAGCCCTGTGGACTAATTCAGCAATCAAAGGACAGATGCCTTTTATTAAGTTCTGTAATCAAGCCTGCCTTCATAGGTGTGCATACTCTCCTTATAGACTTAAATACAAAAAATGTGATGCTTTTGCTTGTGTAGAGGCTAAACATTTTACTTTTTTTGCCATTGGATCAGTGCATCAGTGGCTAATGAAATAAGGCTTTGTTTTTACCTTGAAAGAAAATCCCATAGCCTTTGTCCAGGAATTTTATTATTGTCAAACAGAAGCCACTGTTTACTGAAGTTCAACTTTGCAGCCTCACCAGTTGCTGTATTTCTTTTTTAAGCAGTCTCTTGGAAAATGATAAAACTTGTATTAGTTAAGAAAGCAGTGAGCTTTCATTCAGATATTTATTTTCAAATATTTAATGCTGAAATGAATTTGTTGAAAGATTTTAGAGTTTTGGTTGGAGTTCTAGGTCACCAAATAGCATTCAAATAGCTTTTGTGTCTCTGTAGAAAAAGCTAGGCCCCTCAGAACACATTGCCCTTGGTAAGTGATTTTGGAGTTTATAGCATAGTTCAAGAAATCCTTTGTATTGACAGCCTGAAAAATGGTTTCAGGATTAGATTTTTAAAGGAACTGAGGTGGCCAACTCTCGTTACCCACAAAAGTAGTTTATTATTTAAATACTTTAGAAGTCTGGCCCTTTGCCCCGTATGGAAACTTCAGCTCAGTTCTTTTACTTCTATTATCATGCATTGTTTCTATACACATACATATTTCAAATTTGGATGAAAAATCCTATGTAATTTTCAATAGCTGATTTGCACCTTCAAGAAACCTGATTTTTCCAAAGGCCAATGTCATTAACTCTGAAAAATCTATGCAAGATGCTCAGAAAGCATCAGTCAAAATGTTGGCTGCCTTTGCAAAAATAATTGCCATTTTCATAATTTGAATATTCCATAGCATACTCTTCAGGCAGGATGTTGGAAAACTGACTACTGGGTAAGTACATAAGTAATATCCTGACCGTTGACCAGAGAATATCCTGGACTTTTTAGGAAAAGTGAACAATCTTTCAGTGCATTAAAGTCTTCCTAGTGCACAAATTTAAGTACCACAAAAGGGAAAGTAATGAATATGGCCGGGAAAAGCCAACACTCCACATACACAAAAGAATGTGCTCTGAACTAGCTATTGCTATTTAGGGAAGTGTTTGTGAAGTTGTAACGAACAGGTAATGTCCAGAGGCTGTCCAGAAAAGCAATCCCAATATCAAAACTGGCAATGAACAGGACACTATGCCACCACCGAGGTCCTTCTTGTGCCTCACATGGTGTACTGTGCAGTTTTGGTTCCCGTGTTACAGAACGGACACAGAAAAGCCATGCAAGATACAAAGACCTGAGACAAGGAAGATTAAAGCTATGAACAACTTCTGCGTGAAGAATGACTAAGTAAATATGGCTCTTTATCCTGAAAAATGGACAAATGATGAGAGAAAGGACAGACGTCTACGAAATTGTGTGGCCACAGGAAACTGAGTAACCAACAAGTCTTTCCTAATAAGAGCATTGAATAAATTAAGATGTCATGTATTGAAAATAAATGATAGTATAAACTTCCTTATTACAAACCAAGCTCAAGTGTGGAATTCCTTTACATGCAATGCTGTGGGTGTCAAAAGTTTATGCAGGCTGAGTAATAAAAGAATTCACAAAGTGGAAGAAAAATCCATCAAGAATTCTTATATCCAAAATCACAGCCTTAAGATTAGGAGCAGGCTGTGGGGGCCACACAAGAGAAGTGTATTTATGTGCTTGCCCTCATATACTCTGTCCTGCACAACTGCTACTCTCAGAACAACGAGCTGGACAGATTTTTGGTGTGGTCTTACACAAGATGTGTTACCAAATTACTTTCAGTTCAGGAGAGGCAAATAAAAAGTTTACAAATATGTATCGAATATATATCAAAGTAGATTTATACAACTTTCATTATATTAATCCCTGTATGCACTGAACTGAAAGGGTCAAAACTTCCACAAAAACTAAGTATAGAATCATAGCACCATAGCATATCTCAAGCAGGAAAGGACTCATGTGGATTATAGACTCCAACTCTCTGCTCCTCACAGGATTACCCAAAATGAAACCATATGACCAAGAGGGTTGTCCAGATGCTCCTTGAGCTC
>VZTA01010777.1:3874-25835 GCA_013398855.1 Mohoua ochrocephala
CTCATGGGAAGGACAACACAAATCCCCTTCAATTCCATCCCTCTCCATGGAAATCTCATCCCGTGGGATGGACACACAAATTCCCTGTCAATTCCATCCCCATCCATGCAAATCTCATCTCATGGGAAGGACACACAAATTCCCTGCAATTCCATCCCCATCCATGCAGAGCTCACACACAAATTCCCTGCAATTCCATCCCTGTCCACGCAAATCTCATCTCGTGGGAAGGACACACAAATTCCCTGCAATTCCATCCCTGTCCATGCAGAGCTCATTCTGTGGGAAGGACACACAAATTCCCTGCAACTCCATCCCTGTCCATGCAAATCTCATCTCGTGGGAAGGACACACAAATTCCCTGTCAATTCCATCCCTATCCATGCAGAGCTCACACACAAATTCCCTGCAATTCCATCCCTCTCCATGCAGACCTGACACACAAATTCCCTGCAATTCCTTGTTGGCTTCTCCTGGACAAGCTCTGGATGCCAGCCCAGGTGGGCTGGCACAGCCAGGAGTGGCAGCAGCCTCCTGCTGGCAGTGTCCCTTGTCCCCTCAGCACTGCTTGCCAAGGGTCACAAGGGCCAAGCTGCCCCTGCCAGCTCCTGCCAGAGCAGCCCCAGCGGGAGGGAGCTCTGAAATAGCACATCCAGAGCCTCTGGAATGTGGCTGGAAGGGATGAAGAGCTCAGCTGATGGTTCCTCCAGCCCAGCTCTGGCATCATGGAATCATGGAATGTTTGGGTGGGAAGGGATCTTAAAGATCATCTCATTCCAACTCCCTGCCATGGGGACACCTTCCATCTTCCCAGCCTGCTCCAAGCCCCATCCAACCTGGCCTTGGACACTTCCAGGAATCCAGAGGCAGCCACAGCTTCTCTGGGAATTCCATCCCACCCTCCCAGGGAACAATTCCTGCCCAAGATCCCATCCAGCCCTGCCCTCTGGCATTGGGAAGCCATTCCCTGGGTCCTGTTCCTCCAGCCCTTGGCAATTGTCTCTCTCCATCTTCCTTTTGGCTCCTTTAGGTTCTTGAAGGCCACAATGAGGTCACCCCAAAGTTTCTCTTCTCCAAAATCACTCCAGGCAGAAGGAATGTTTCAATCTGCTCCATCCAAGGACGTTATTGAAAGGGATCTGTGCCAAAGATCCATCCGGCCCCGAATTCTTGAAGGAATAAAACAGTGGAGCAGACACTGCTGCACTGCAATCCTGCTGATCAAACCATCAGAGTGGAGTTCATGGAATCACAAAATCATCAAGGTTGGAAGAGACCTTCAAGATCATCCAGTGCAATGATTCGAAGTCTGCCTTGAGCGACAGTTCCCAAGGGAACGATTAAACCCGAGAGAGGAACCACGCCAGCAAAGGTAAAACCCAACAAATCCGAGAGAAGATAAAACACTACGAAGCTTCAAGTTTCCCTTGGAAGCAGCAGAAAGAAAAGGACATTTCCAGCTGTTTACCTAAATACGGTCGTGGTTTATCACTGATGACAATACTTTTTACTGTTGAAAACGTAATACAGTAAATAGGATTATAATTGGATGTGGGTATCCCGTAATTCCCTATTTCTCTGCAGTACAGCTGCATCATCTAGTGGACAGCACGGAGACTGCAGTGTTTTACATTTCACACAATTAATTTGGGATGAATTCTCTTCGGTTTTCCCCTGAATTCACTTCGCTGCAGTGCTTTCTAAACCTGAATTCTGGAATGATAGATACCCACAGGAACTTCCAGTGAAACGAGTTGGAAATTCAATTTTTTCTTTCCGTTTATGGAATGGTTTGGGTTGGAAGGGACATTTAAAATTATTCCACCCTCTGCCACGGGCAGGGACACCTTCCACTATCCCAGGTTTCTCCAAATCCCACCCAGCCCGGCCTTGGACACTTCCAGGGATCCAGGAGCAGCCACAGTTTTTCCGAGAAACCTGATCCTGTTAGAGTTTAAAGAAACCCATAAAGTTTTGTTGGGATATTTCCCTGTCTCCGGCTGACTTTATGATGTGTATCCCCTATGGCCACTCTATGCCCAGACATGATTCCTGTGCCCAGCCATGATTCCTGTGCCTTTCTGTGGCTTTAAAACTGGGTGTGAGAGAAAGGAAAAAGGCAGAGGAACTTTTCAAAGCAGTTTTTGTGTTCAAGGACAGGGGATGAGAGAGCTGCTGCTGCTGCTGCTGCTGCAGAGCAGAGCAGAGCAGAGGCACCTTCCTGCTTTCCCCAGCTCTGGGCTCCTTTTCTCGGAGGAGAGAGAGGAGAGTTCAACTCCTTTGTTTCCCTGGGACTTTGGATTTTTTCCTTCTTCTCCTCTGGACTGTTCAGAGCACCAGAACATCAGAACCTCCCTGGGAGCCCTCACACCTCGGCCCGGAGGGGCCCGAGCCGACCCAGCTCCGGAGAGGAGAGAGAGAGAGAGAGAGAGAGAGAGCGCCCACACCCACGGAAAGGACTCTCAAACCTTCCCAGGTTTTCTCTCCACAGCGAGAGGTTTTATTATTTAGAATTATTCTTTTCCCGTATGTTTGTTAGATAAAGGGGGTTTTTTTTCCCTTCTTTCGCTTTCCTTCAAGGAATTTTTTCCTGATCCTGCTGGGGGAGGGGTGGCTGTACCCTGCCTTCTGTGGAGGCAGAGGTTCCTCCCAGAGCATTCCTCTGAAATGTCTCAAACCAGGACATTCCCTGAGTCCTGGAGTTCATTAAATCCACCACTGGAATCACTGACTGCAAACAAACTCTTCAAATTCTGCCCAAATGCAGCACTTTTTGGGCAACATCATTTTTAAAAGCTCTTTTCTTCGAGAATGTCATCTTGGCAACGTTTTCACAGTTTATTGAAAAGCTTTAATTGTCAGGCTGTGGAGTTGATACTCCCTCACCTTGTCCCAAACCAGCCAGGCCTGGAGGCACTCAGCAGTGATGGATGAGCTCCACACATTACAGGAGAAAACTCTGAACTGGAAGCCACTTTCAGCAGAAGATCAAGGAAAATCCATGTTTTATTGACACGAATTGACACAGCAGAGATATCATCAGGAGGTTTCATGGTTATCATTTTTCAGTGACGTCAGTGACAGCGATAAATCAACACCTCTCTTAAAAAATAAAAAATCAAGCTGAGCTATTTCTGCCCAGCGCTCTTATCACAAGAAATCAGGTGGCTCTTATTACCCTTATCAAAGCCAGTGTCTCTGCTGCAGCCACTGAGTGCGTTCCCACTTCAGCTCTCCTGGAATCCCAAAATCACCAAGGTGGGAAGAGCCCTTCAGGATCATCCAGTGTCACCCTCACCCCAAACCCTGTCCCCAAGGACCACATCCAGACTCCTCCTGAACACTCCCACAGACAGTGACTGCACCGCCTCCCTGGGCAGCTCATCCCAAGGCCTCACCACTCTGGTAAGGAAATTTTTTCCCTAATATCCCATTAGGAATGAAATTTGAGGCCATTTCCTCTCCTCCTTTCCCTTGGGACATGGCAGCAGAGCCCGCCCCCCCCTCACTGCCCCTCCTGTCAGGGACTTGTGGGGAGCAATGAGGTCCCCCCTGAGCCTCCTTTTCTCCAGGCTGAGCCCCTTTCCCAGCCCAGCTGCTCCTCCCAGGATGTTTTTTCCAGCCCCTTCCCCAGCTTTGTTGCCCCTCTCTGGCCACGCTCCAACCCCTCAGTGTCATTTTTGGATAACACTGCACAAGCTGGGAGAGAATTTAACTCCCTGCCCTGGTCTGGAGCAGGTTTGTATCACTCCTGGGCAGAACCCAGGTCTATTCCCACTCTTGCTCAGATTTGCAGGTTCAGTCTGAAAGGAAATTTATACAAAGAGGAAAATCAAGCAATTTTTTCCACAGTAAGATCCCAGCTAAATCCCTTCTCAGGGAGCAGAGAGCCAGAGTCAGAGGTTAACAGCACATCACCGAGGAGATTCTGTTTGCAGCTCAAAGTAGAGGCTGAGAGGGAGAATTTTCACTCTGAAAACTTGATTTAGTGTCCTGTAAAACGGGTGGAGAGCATTCCCAGGGCTGCTGTTTCCTCAGACACCTCAGCTCTCAGCCAGCTTAGGATGCCCTGTCCTGCACAGAGTTCAGGTTGAGTCAAAAAAAGTTTAAGCTTAAATTTAAATTTAAGGTCTATGTTTATATATACACATAAACTGCTGTGCTCTGCCTTCTTTCCTGCACTTCCAGACCCCCTTCCTGCTCTCCCTGGAGGGTGTGTAGGAGTTCCAGGAGCAGAGCTCATATCCAAACCACCTGGAATAAATGTGGAGCCCCCAGCAAAAGCAAATCAACTTCTGTCCAACTCGTATTCACCTCGCCAGACACGTTGTACAGGAGCTGTTCTTAAAATAACCATCTCCAGGAAAAAAAAAAGAGAAAGAAACCTTCCAGCCATCCTTATCTCCTTTACCTCTGGCACCCTTTGGTTAGGAAATTATAAAATTAGAAAGGCAGCTGGTGTTAGAGAATGAAAAAGGGTTTATTAAAGGAAGGGGGGAGGTCAAACAGTCACAGGGGCAGGGGCTGAGCCTCTCTCTGCTGTTGCCAGTCAGTGGCACAGAAGGAGCTTGAGGCAAACTGATGAGAATTCCCTACAGCATTCCCAAATCCAGAGGAATCTCAGGAGGTGCTTCAGAGCCAGAGAAGCTCAGAATTGTTATGGTTGGAAAAGAGTTTAAGCTCAAAGTCCAACCATCACCCCAGCAGCACCACCGTGGCCACCATCGAACGAAGTCCTCAAGTGCCACATCCACATTTTGGAACATTTCCAGGGGTGCTGATTCCTCCCTGGGTGTCCTATTCCAATGTTTTACAACCCTCTCCATGAAAAAATGGTTCCTGATATCCAGTCTAAACTGATGAGGACTTAATGGGACTGATTAGAGTGTAAAATATGGTGGTAAGTAACTTAAAGACATAATTTAGGCAAATCTGAAGGTAAATTGGGCCCAAGGATGTAAGAAATGGAGTTTCCAGCTCCAGCAAGAATTTTAGAGAAATAAAATGGAGAAGTCTTGTAGAAAACGAAGCAATATATTTACAAAAATAAACACTTTTTAAAACCACATAATAGAAAACAATCACAACACAATCACAACTACGAATGAAGTTCCTGCAGCTTAAACAAGGATCCTGCCTTGAAATGCTTAAAAAAATTCTCTTTTCTCCAAACCACACAAGGAGCTCGAGCTCTTCACTTCAGCAGAACCTTCTGTGTGAAGGGCAGCAAAGGACAAAATGATTCTGATGAGTTTTTAAATCATTCTTTGCTGCTCAGGTCCATTAAAAGAGTAACAATCTGAAAATAATCCCTGGCCGACCACAGCTGTCACAACTGCAGGGGGCTCAGGCTGTTGCCAAATTCAAGTTGCAAAGAATCTCAGCTGATTTCTGAAGGATCTTCAGGTCTTCTGAGCGCAGCGTTTCCACCAAAGCCAGGTGGGTTTTGAGGTTCTCTTTGTCCCTTTTCAATTGGGAAATCTGGAATTTAGAGAAATGGGATGAAATGATTTAAAATTTTGATTATTTAATAGGGCATGAAGGTAAAATTTGTGAAAATCTGTAAGGATTTCATTAACCATGTTAAAATAGTGGGGTTTTTAAATTCCACAGGAGAAACTTTAATGGTAAAAGGGGGGAAAAAAAAAGGGAGGGAAAGGGAAAAATCATCTAAATTCCCACCCAGAAAATGACATTGTTATGACAGAGAAAGGAATCTGAGCTACCTCATTTTTCCAAATTACCTGGAGAAGGACGTGCTGGGTCTCCTCTGTTAAAAACTGACAGATTTTTGCTGCTGTATCCAGAGCCTGCTGCTCATTCCTGGCTGAAGTGACATCACCAAGCAGGGTCCTCCTCCAGCAGGCACTGGAACCCCAACATTTAAACAACACAGGATTATTTGGCTGCACTCCCCAGCTGGATGCCAAACGTGGTGCTGCTGCACTGCCCCTCACCCGGGCTCGTAACCTATCCCAGGCATTTATTTTTAGTTCTTGTATCAATTTATTCCACTCAGCAACGAATCTTCAAAGCACAAATTACTCTGAATAACCCTTTTTTCATTTATTTACTATTCCAAGCAAAGTGCAGGTTACTGTTTTCTATCTCTGATGTTTGAGGAGGATTTGCCATTTGGAATAAATGTTCCAACTGCACTGACAGTCCCTGGGGATGAATTCCAGCAACTTCCCTGGCCCTGGAATTCCAGCCTGTGGAACACATGACTCAAGGAAATCAAGCCAGGTTAAGAGCATTTAAAATTTCATCAAACCAACAGGAAAAAGGCCTGGAGTCTGAACCTTGAAGGAATAGCTGAGGCTTGAAATAGAAAGGGAAAGCAATGGGGAGTGTGGTTATTAATACAAGAAAGGAAAACACCAAAGCAGCAATAGGGGAGTGACTTCACAGTAAATGGTGTTCTCTGCCTTTCTTCTTCTCACTTCTCACCTGGGGTCAATAAAAAAGACCCAGGAGATCCAAAAATTGTCCCAGTATGTCACTCACAGCCAGCAGAGAGCAAAGAGTGAAGGGAAACAGAAAACACTGAAGGGTCTGGAAAACACATCCTGGGAGGAGCAGCTGAGGGAGCTGGGAAAGGGGCTCAGCCTGGAGCAAAGGAGGCTCAGGGGGGACCTCATTGCTCCCCACAACTCCCTGACAGGAGGGGCAGTGAGGGGGGGTCGGGCTCTGCTGCCGTGTCCCAAGGGAAAGGAGGAGAGGAAATGGCCTCAAATGGCACCAGGGGAGGCTCAGGTTGGAGATTGGGAAAGAAAATTTCCCTGGCAGAGTGGTGAGGCCTTGGGATGAGCTGCCCAGGGAGGTGGTGGAGTCACTGTCTGTGGGAGTGTTCAGGAGGAGTCTGGATGTGGCCCTTGGGGACAGGGTTTGGGGTGCTGCTGGTGCTGCTGGGGTGGCACTGGGTGATCCTGAAGGGCTCTTCCCACCCTGATGATTCCATGAAATAAAAGCAAATGGCACCTGCACATCCACCAAATATTCAGAGTGCTACAACTTACAATTCATCTGCTCCCAGACTCAGCACCTTGAGGGCTGTGAGGAGTCTCCAGGATGGTCCATCCCATCCGAAGGTCAGGTTCCTACAAAGTCAAAGGGGGGAGATGAAGTGAAGGTGAGCTTTAGAGTGACACTTTTCTTCCTGAGACATGTCAGCCATGAGAGATCTCAAGCTTTGATAGTGGTGTTTACAACTGCTCTCTCTCTCCCAAGCAGTGAGTTTGCTAAAAAACAAATAGTTTTGGGGTTTTTTTTGGCTGGATTTTGATACTAGAAGCAGAATTTGACTCCCAGAAAACCTGAATAAAAATCTCACCAGGAGACAAAGAACTCCAGGTACTTACTCTAGGAAATCATGATCCTTTAGAATGGCAACTTTGGCCTTTCTCTGCTTGTCCAGGGGTGAGAAATACTTGAGGAGAGTATCTGCAGAAAAATATAGTTTAAATATTTAAATAAATTGTATGTAAAAGAAACCACGACTATCAGTTCTGAAATTACATTTCAACCGTATTTTTCATGTAGGACTAAGATCAAAACCTGTTAAGTTCTGGTGAATTTTCCAGAATTCTCCAAAGCTATCAGCAATCTCCAGGACTGTGTCCTTACAACAGAAATCCTGACTCAAACTGAAGTTATGAACCACCCTGAGCAAGTTCAGTTTGTGGAGTTCAGGACTTTAATCCTGAGGTCAGTGGTGCAATCTAAGACACCCAGCTGGAATCTCTACACAGATGCTGTTAATAATCACAATTTTGTAAAAGAAAATGTTAACAAAAGAACATTTTGTAATTTAAAAAGAAATTAAACCATTAAACTCTGTGCAAAGAGGTATCAAATCCTTTTCCACTCCTCGAGAATCTACACGCTCAGTTCTCTGCTCTTGTGCCTTTCCACGTGCAGACAGCCCACAAATCCAACCTGCTGAGACATAAACGCTGCTGTGAGGGTTATCCACGGCAACAAATCCATATTCCAGCAGCAGCCTCTGATTGTCATGAGGTCCATAGCAGATAAAAACCTCCTGATATTGTCTGCACCGTGACTTTGTCCGAATTTCGTAGCTCCTCGTCTGCTCGTTAAACGCAGCCTTGACCTTCAGGGAGCGAAAAATAAAAAGGTTTTACTCTTGGCAGGGTGAGAAAGGAAACCAACCTTGAATTTTAAGACCACAGAAGATTGAACTTCTTGTTTGACTGTGGGGACTTCTTGGAGAGGCCCCAAATCTGCAGTCACAGATGGTTCTGTGCAGAGCTGGCCTCTCCTGTGCTGCCCCAGCTCGCGGTTGGCACGCGGAGCCTGGCAGAAGGTGGAAATGCTCTCTGCACTTCCCTCAGGCTGCTCTGAGGCTTCAGCCAGAGGTGAAGTAACACAGGGACAGCGGAATTTGTCTCAGGACAAGGAATTTGGCTTTTAGGAGCAGATCAGGGCTGTGTTCACAAGTGGCTCTTCCCAAAATCGGCCCCGGATGCCAATCTCCCCCGGCCACTGTGGGCTCTCCCCGTACCTTGGCTTTGCTGCAGAAACTGAAACAATTGAATTAGAGAATCTGGGAATGTTTGGGTTGGAAGGGACCTTAAACATCTTGTTCCATCCCCTGCCATGGGCAGGGGCACCTTCCACTGTCCCAGGCTGCTCCAAGCCCCAATGGCCAACCTGGCCTTGGACACTTCCAGGGATCCAGGGGCAGCCACAGCTGCTCTGGGAATTCCATCCCAGCCCCTCCCCACCCTCCCAGGGAACAATTCCTGCCCAAGATCCCACCCAGCCCTGCCCTCTGGCAGTTTGAAACCATTCCCCCTTGTCCTGGCACTCCAGTTCCTGAGGATCTGAGACATTTTTCCCCCTGTGAGATGTCTCCCTGACCTCCCCACACTCCTCATCCATCACATAAACACAGGTGGCATTGACAGAGTGCATTTACAGCCAAAGAAATTTACTCATCTATTTTTAATTTCTTACCTGAACATTTGGGCTGTGGTTTAGCAAATCTAAATATGGTGCCAAGGCATAAACATCTGGCTCCAGGGAAAAACATTCCCTGTGGGGGTGTTTCATGTAGATTGTCCTGGTATTTATAGTGCACCAAGCCCACTCCAAAGCACTGTAGTTAAAAATAGTTCCTGTGTTCTCAGCAAATAAAGGCTGCAGGGAAGAGAAGAAAGCTTTGGAAGACGTGAACAACTCTTGGATCATCATTTTTTGCTCCTGAGCCTTCTTTTTTAAGGGTTTTGGGAGAAGATTTATTACATCGTGGTCCAAACAAGCAGGGCAAGTGTAAGTGTTGGGTAGAACATCCAGGTAGGGCTTCCACGGAGATTTCTCCCCAGCGTGTTTCTCTGCTATCAAAAACGTGCACAGTGCCAGCAGAGGAGACACAGGGGGCTTCCATCTGTTGGAAAATAAAATAAAATACAAATAAAAGTAAAAGTAAAAATAAAAATAAAAATAAAAATACCAACAGAGCAGATCCACAGAGGTGAGATGGGAAATGGACACAGCAGTGTTTTCTCTCTCTCAGAGTTCTCTGGAAGTTACAAATTGCTTCTGTTGGAAACTCCTTTGTAGTTCATCTCCAAGTCCTTTGGATGATTTCAAAGGGGCAATAAAAGCTGGTTTGTAATAACAATTTCAGGTTCACCCCTTGGGTTGGTTTTTTTTAGGATACACAACAAGTGTTCAATGCCCAGCATGGGGCTTTGTTCCAAATTTTCTAAAAGGCCCTGGCTTTGCAGCCCAGTTTTATCTTCCTTCTCCTATTGAAACTTACTCACAAATTCCAAAAAAACCCATTCCTAGTCGACATTTAGGTCCAAGCAGGCTCAGCCCCAGCCTGTGCTCCCTCTCTCTGCAGCGCTGCCAAGCAAAAAGGGGATTTTCATTGTCCAAACCTTTCCTACCTGAGCATTCCACACCCACCAAATGCTGGCACCGCTTGGGGGACTGCAGTTTAAAGCTCCACCACCCCTTCAGACGATTCATCACCACCGAACAACCTCCACCGAAGGCCATCAAGAGTCACTTGTCACTTACTTCACAATGTGTCCTCCCAAGCAGCTGCTGAGGACGGTGCCCGTGGTGAGCAAACACTTCTCAGGCAGTGAAATAATCAGATCTCCTGCCTTTGAGGGAGGAGAAAAGAATAAATCACCCAGAAGGAACAGTAAAAACCAAGTGTAAAGGACTGATCTAATTACTGGTGGTCTCACATTATGGCTGCAACAGTTTGAAAGTGAGAAATTACATTCACAACAGAATTCTGAGCTTTGCTTGTGGCAAAAATCATTAAATGTCAAAAGAACCTGAGGGGTTCTTGCATTAGAACCAACACCACTCACCTGAAGGGCTTTTGTTGCCATCAATCCTCTTCCTGTCTCTGAAGAAGGAACAAAGAGCAGGAGTAAATAAAGGTATGTATGGAAAATCAGCAATCTGGGATCGAGCCAGCAAGGAAAAGCTCTGAATTATGTCTTAGAAAACATAAATCCAATTATGGACTGTTCCAGATAGATCTCATTTCTTTTTTTTCCCTCAATTCTCTTTATTTTTCAGGATCTTTTCCCTGCATCTCCTGCAGCATTTGCTGTCCAGTTCTAGCAATTATTTGACTTTTTTTTCTCCCAGTTGTAGCAATTATTCAACTTCTTTGTCTCAATTTTTTCCTCAGACACACCTTTCATCACCAGCTGCAGCCCTCTCGGTTTCAAGAGTTTTAACTAAACTTTAGGATTTCTAGTCACAATGTTTTTCTCTGATCCATTCTATTCCTGCTACTCTGTCTGTAATATTACAAAATGTTTTAAATATAACCTACATAAAGAGAAAAATTTTAAGTATAAATCTTTACTGCAAACATTAGAAAGTGAACCTCAGCTCTCTGCTGAACTTGCCTAGGGAAAAAAAAGATGAACAAATTATACCAAGGTTAAATTCCAATATTGGAAACTGTTCTTTAAAACTGTGTTGTTAACACTTCAAATTTTGGCTTTTTCAGGCCTCCACATCTACTTTTTTTATGTTAAATTGACATTCCAAGAATCCTTAGAAGAGTATCAGTAACTGTTTTTTTTCCTGATGCCAGCCAGGTGCATAATTCAAAATGGAAGCAGGAACCTAGAATTCTTAGAAGAATCAGAAATTGGTACCATCAATAAATAATTCAAGCATTACCCAAGAACTCTGCTGGCCTTAAATTACTGTCTTCAAATCCTCTGTCTTTTAACCACTTCTTGAGTTTAATGTATTCCAGCTTGTGACTGCAGTTGACTAAAAATAGGAGAAAAAAATTAATGCTATTAAAGAGCATTCTGTTGGCCAATAAACGAAATATCAACATTTTACTCTACAGTCAGAAAAACTATTTTGGACATTTTAGAGCATAACAGAATAGCAAGAAAGGCTCCCATTGAACTAAACAAATTCTAGGCCTCTGGGAGATCTGTGAGTTATTCAGCATATCCAAGGAATTTTAGAATAATGTAATATTTGCCATTAGGCAGAAAAGAGAGCTCAGAAAATTCACCGTGTTCTGCTTGGGACTGTAAACTAACGCTCAAATATTTGCATATATAAAAAAAGGGAACATTTATGAATGTAATTTTCCAAGCACAAAGGCTTTTGACAAATATAAATAATAAAATGACACCTTGAGGAACAAGTGGTTATTTTACTATTTAACTCCAAGGGATGATGATACCTCCATCCATAAAACCCTGCAAGTGTTTCCTTCTTCTCTTTCGACCTGTTCGACCTCTGCTTTTCTTCATATTAAGCAACAGATTTTGCCTTTTTTAGACAACCTGAATTTTAAAAAAAAAAAATTTAAAATAACTGGTTTAGAAACATTTAAAGTCACTTTCAAATTTATTACTGTAAGGTGGGGAGGCCCTGGCACAGGGTGCCCAGAGCAGCTGGGGCTGCCCCTGGATCCCTGGCAGTGCCCAAGGCCAGGTTGGACATTGGGGCTTGGAGCAGCCTGGGACAGTGGGAGGTGTCCCTGCCCGTGGAACTGGATGGGGATGATCTTTCAGACTCATGGAATATCCTGAATCGGAAAGGACCCACAGGGATCATCCAGTCCAGCCTCTGGTTCTGCCCAGACCCCCCAACAACCCCACCCTGGGCATCCCTGGCAGCGCTGCCCAAACGCTCCTGGAGCTCTGGCAGCCTCGGGGCCGTGCCCATTCCCTGGGGAGCCTGGGCAGTGCCAGCACCCTCTGGGGGAAGAACCTTTCCCCGATCTCCTCGGAACCTCAAAGCACAGCTTTTCCCTGCCATGAGGGTCTGAGGGAGCCGGGGTCACCCGCAAGCGTTCGGGCTTCTCCAGAGGCGGGCCCTCCATCCCATCTCATTAGCTTGAAAAGACCTCAGCGATCATCGAGTCCAAATCCCATCCCGTATCATCCCATCCCACCCCCAGAAGTGGGAATGCTGCGCTAACCAGGCCTCCATTCCCGACTCAGCACAAACCCCCGGGACCGGAGGGAGAGAAACGGCCCCGGCAGCGCCACGAGAGCGGGAACTTCCTGAGGGACCGCCCGTGCCCCGCGCACCCTCCCTGGGACAGCCAGCCTCATCCTCCCCCGCCAGCCCAGAGCGTGATTCCCGAGTCTCTCCCGGGCTGGAATTGCTGCCCGTGTCCCAAACCCACCTGCCGGAGGGGACACAAGGACCGATATTCCCTCCCTGCCCCTTTCCGCGAGTCCCCGCCCGCTCTCCCGCCCCTAAGGCGAGGCTACCCCGCCATCTTAGGGGCGTCCCCATCTTCCTTCCCCGCGGTTTGGAAGTGTCCGTGCTTTGGGAATAACGCGTCCTGTCCTCGCTGTGTGGCGCTGAGGGAGGAAGGAGAGGCCCCCGCGGTGCTGGAGGTGAGTGATGGGGTGCTGGATGTCCCCCCCCGGACCCTTCACCCCCGCGTCCTCCCACCCCCGAGGCACGACAAGAGAAGGGGGGGAGTGAGGGAGACTTGCGGTGAGGTGGGAAGGGCGCTCCTGTCCCTGGAAGTCACTCTGGAGGTTCTTGGAGTGTTATATCCTCGCTTAGGGTTACAAGTAAATTTGGAAGAGAGATGGCAATGATGCCAAAAGGGAACAAAACCAGCCTTTAAACTTGCTTTTATGGGAGAAATGCAGCTCCTTTAAATGCACTGTATCTGTGAGAAAAGCAGCAAGCATGTTTTCTGATGGTGTATTACACAACCAACATTATAGTCAGCCTGTGGTGTGCTATTTCCCCCCGAAAAGGCTGTAATTGCTCCTCCTGCCTGGCACTGGAAGATAAAGCTACTCCGTCCTTTATTTTTTCATGGTTTGGGACCTTAAAGATCATCCAGTTCCAACCCTTGCCATGGGTTCGGGATACCTTGCACTGCACCAGGTTGCTCAGGTTTTGAGCTTGAGTTTTTCAGCAAAACTTGAGCTGAACCAACTGAATATTCCCAAAAGATGCAAAGTCTTTCGGTGAGGTGCAGAAGACTCCCACAAAAAGTTTATTTAGTAGTAAAGATTAATCGTTGACATTTTTTATTCATTTCTTTCTTCTTTTTACTCATGGCTGCTTGGCCTTTCTTCAGAACGCTTCACATGAGATTTCTCTGTGAGTACCTCGTGCTGCCTTAGGAATTCACACGGCGTGCACAGGAATGTGGTTTCCCATAATCCAAGGTGGAATTTTAATGAGTATTTTGAAGACAAACCACTTTCCCAGGGAAGCCGCGGACTCCACACCTCTGGAAGTGTCCGAGGCCAGGTCGAATGGGGCTTGGAGCAACCTGGGATGGTGGAAGGTGGCTCTGCCATGGCAGAGGGTTGGAATGAGATGATCTTTAAGGTCCCTTCCAACCCAAACCATCCCATGGTTCTAATTCCTTTCCAAACAGCCGTTTTGCCTGTCTGGCTGAATTTTTCTTTGCTGTTGGCAGTTCCTGTCGCCTCGGCTCTCGTTCTGAGGGGACGATGTCCAACGTGCAGGTGGCCGTGGTGACGGGGTCCAACAAAGGGATCGGCTTGGCCATCGTGCGGGCCCTGTGCAAGCAATTCCCGGGGGATGTGTACCTGACATCCCGGGATCCCAGCAATGGCCAGGCCGCCGTGGCACAGCTCCAGCAGGAGGGGCTGCGGCCACTCTTCCACCAGCTGGATATCGATGACCTGCAGAGCATCCGAGCGCTCCGGGACTTCCTGAAGGAGAAGTATGGAGGGCTCAATGTGCTGGTGAACAACGCAGGCATCGCTTTCAAAGGTAGGAAGTGCTCTGTTGGGATGGTCCTGTCTTCTGTGTGGAGAGGGCAGTGGATGCATCCAACACTTCTGTGCCAGTGCCACGCTGCATTTTTGCTTGGGCAAACTTCCCATCTTAAGTATGATGTGAGAGCAGTGTGCCAGGGGAGGCTCAGGTTGGACATCAGGAGCAATTTCCTCCTGGAAAGGGAGGTCAGGCCTTGGCAGGGGCTGCCCAGGGAGGTTTGGAGTGCCCATCCCTGGAGGTGTCCAAGGAAGGCCTGGCCGTGGCACTCAGTGCTCTGGGCTGGGGACAAGGTGGGCATCGGGCACAGCTTGGCCTCGCTGGGCTGGGAGGGCTTTTCCAGCCATAATAATTCCATGATTCTGTAAACATGCTTCCCTGGACGGTTGTGTTTGCACCACATGGAAATGCTGAAGCACACAGGGCAGGTGAGCTGGGTTGGATTAATTGCCTCAGTGCCCAGGAGTTTCACCAGAGCCATGGGAGCCCATCACTGTCGGGAATATCAGCCCTGTGCCTCAGGGATCTGTGCTTTCTCTCTTCTCCTCCCCCATGCTTTGGTCTTTGCATCACCTGCTCAAGGATTCCAGCTGATAAAAAAAGAACCTTTGACCCTGGGTGTATTTTGTCATCTCGAACTTTCCTAGGCCATTCAGTCACCTCTAAACCAGTTCGCCCAAATCCTGCTTTGCTGAGCAAGAATTTAACCCTTTCACCTTCCAGTGGGCAGAAAGGCAGGGAAAGTGAGAATGACACAGCAGTTTCAGGGTGGAAGGATGCAGTTTTGGTGTGTGTATGAAATCCAGAATCACGTTTGCTCCAGGCAGAGCAAATCACAAGCCTGGCTGATGGTTCCCTGGAGGGAATTCTGCCCCTGTGCCCCCCTCAGGTGAGACCCCACCTGCAGAGCTGCCCCAGCCCTGGGGCCCAGCACAGGGAGGACGTGGAGCTGCTGCAGAGAGTCCAGAGGAGGCAGCAGGATGAGCAGAGGGATGGAGCAGCTCTGCTGGGAGGAAAGGCTGCGAGAGCTGGGATTGTTCAGCCTGGAGAGGAGAAGCTCTGGGGTGACCTCATTGGGGCCTTCCAAGGGGGAATGGCTTCACACTGAAAGAGAGAAGGGAACTCCTCATGGAGTGGGAATGCAGTGATGTCCTGAAGCTCAGTCACTTTTTTTTGCCTGTTACTTTTTAGGCAAATTGCTTGGGTTCAAGATCAGCTTATTAGGGGGCAACTCTTAACAGAATTGTCTGAGCTTCAGGGTGTGCTCAGGAAGGATTCCAGCAGCAGTTAAATTATCACTTCCAGATGTTTAACCGAGACTTTCCTCAAGCTGACAGCAGCTGTGGGTCAGCAGTAGGTCCCACAGTTTAGAGTGTGATAAAGGACCCTGTTGTAACTGTTGCTGTGCAAGTATCAAGCACAGAGGGTGTACACGTCTGTGTAGGAACTTGCTGTGATGCTTCTCTCATCGTTTCAATTCTTGCTTCCCAGATTGGTGTTTCTACCCAAGCTTCCTTCTTGCCTCACCGACTTCCTGCTGCCATCCCAGAATTTCTGCTTTCCTCTCTCTGTTGCAGCATTATGTGCTAGTGCAGTCTGTCCAAGATTCGATTTGCCATTAAGTTTGGTTATTTTGGTTTTGTGCTGCACTTGGCCAGCAAAGACCTTTAATCCAGCAAAAGCTGTTCCTGTACTGAAATGGTGATGGAGCTGTGGTTGTCTTCTGGATGAGCCTCTCTGGGAAGAGTTGTCTGAGAAAGCTTCTTAAATCAAGGAAGTGTGGATGTTACAAGTATCCTGTTAGAGTGGGGTTTGGAGCCTAAGGAAGTTCTCCCTCACAAGGAAGGGAGGGTATGGAAGCAGGAATTTGGACTTCTGTCGGTTTTTAGTTCTCCCCCTGCCCTAGCCCTGGCCTTGGCTCATGATTTGGCTTCAGGTGTAAGATCGAACTGCAAGTAAGTGATTTGCAAATGAGTGTGAGTCATTAAAACTGTTTTGCAATAAAAACCACATCAAATCCTGTTAATATTTCTCTTTTGGATTGTCATGGGTTTGGAGACAAGTGAACACCTGCCCAGTCAGTGCAGATGGCTCCATCCCTGCCCAGATGGAGCCTGGAGCAGCAGAGGAGCAATGCTGGGACTTTACCTCGTGGTTCCCCCTCCAAGTGCAGGATGCAGAGCTCAGGGTTTAATGCTGAGCCCACAGCAATCCCACCCCACTCGTGGTGGTGCCAAGGTGCCACTTCTGTGTGATGAAATCATCCCCTTCCAGAGCAGCTCTGTGGTTTCCTTACACTTAACCTCAGCCAGCTCCTTCGCCTGGCTCCAATTCCCACATTTCACTCGTGGTAGCACAGATCTGTCACTTCAGGAGGTGATTTGTGACACGAGTGTTGCTCAGGTTTGGGGGTGGTTGGGGATTTTTGGTAGGTAGTTTGGTCAGACTGCACCAAATCCTGCCTCTGCCTTCTTTAGAGAAGCTTTTCTCATATATTTTAATTGATCATATGCCTGTTTTCCAATTAATTAAAAAAAAAAGAGTAACTTAAGGTAAACCTTTGAGGTTTGGTAGTTTGGTAACTTCTATTCAAGCAACATTACAATTCTGATTTTTGGTTATTTTTTTCCCATTCCTCCCACCTCTTATAACCAGTTAATGACACAACTCCGTTTGCAACACAAGCTGAGGTGACACTGAAGACAAACTTCTTTGGAACCAAGAATGTGTGCACAGAATTGCTGCCCCTTATGAAGCCTTATGGTAAGTGAAATATAGCGAGTAAAGAAATAGTTTTGAATGGATTTTGGCCCTTTTAAATGGGGAATTCTGTCCAGTCTCAGGCACTGCACCAGTGTTTCAGAGTTTGATGTGGTGCTGTGATGTGTTTGCTGCTAAAAATAAAATGTAGTCTCTCCTAACATTTAAATATATTCAAGAAAAAAAGAAGTCAGGTACATGAAAAACAAGTTGTTAGTTCCCAGGGAAGAAGGAAAAAACAAAGTAAATGAATTTTGGGGAGAGAAGAAACAGTGCCAACATTGCAGTCCAGTCCTCTTGTACTAAAGTGAAGGGTGACTGTGTTAATAAAGTCATTAACAGAAAGAATTAATTTCTGTGATTTTAAAAATTAAATCCCCAAATTCACCACCAGAATGGCTGTGAAGTAGCAGGAAAGAGGGGAAACGGTGCAATATAATTTTGGAGACGATGAGTGATTCGCTGATTCAGCTGACTTGTTCCTCTTACTGAAGTGCTGGGAGATAAATCCTTCAATTTGTGAATCTCCGGGTATTCTCACTACTGTGAGTGTACCTCCAGATTGTGAGGTTGTTTCCTGGAGCTTTATCTGAAACTTCTGCAGGTTCACACCTTAAATTACCCTCTGGTGGAATTTACTAGAAATAAGAACATTGAGTTAACTTTGATCTTCCAGGAGCTCTGCAGAACAACCCACCTGAAATATTTTACAGATGTTCACCTGAGGAGTGAATCCAGTACTGTAGAGCAGCCCCACTTCGGTGCTGGGCTTAAAATGTGTGAAAATAATCAGGTTTTATTCTCTTTTCAGGTCGTGTGGTGAATGTCTCCAGCATGGTGAGCAGCTCAGCCCTGGGAAAATGCAGCCAAGAGCTCCAGCAGAAATTCCGCAGTGACACCATCACCGAGGACGAGCTGGTGCAACTCATGAACAAATTTGTGGAAGACACCAAGAAAAATGTCCATCAGAAAGAGGGTTGGCCAAACACTGCCTATGGGGTGTCCAAAATCGGGGTCACGGTTTTGTCCAGGATCCAAGCCCGGCTGTTAAACGAGCAAAGGAAAGGCGACCACATCCTGCTCAATGCCTGCTGCCCTGGCTGGGTGAGGACAGACATGGCAGGTCCCAACGCCACCAAGTCCCCAGACGAGGGGGCTGAGACCCCTGTTTATTTGGCCCTTTTGCCTTCCAATGCTGATGCTCCTCACGGCCAGTTTGTCAGTGAGAAAACTGTCAAACCCTGGTGAGCTCAGGAGGGTGGGGATGGAAAGGTGCCTGATGTTGTTTCCCTGATTTCGTTCCTAATTCCATCATTGCCAACCTTTTTCCCGCTCCCCCCCGAGATGGATCTCGGACGTGGAGCTGGGATGAGGAAGCAAGTGCCTAATCTTTCATTGCAGTAGATCTTTCCAGGATGCAGAGCTGCTGCTTGAGGCTGTAACAGGGTTTTCTAGAGAGGATGGGGTTGGTTTACAGCTTCTCTGATCTGCCTGGGAGGAGACTCGAGATCAGAACAGAATCACTGTGGTACAGACATTCCTTACTATCAGGACTAAATGGAATTAGGAGAAAATAAAAACAGCACTGATCCACCATTTATAGCCAAACATAATCAATTGATTTTCTTGATATATCAGTAAATAATTACTGACTTATATTGATCTAACTGGCTTATTCTGGTAGTAAAAAATTAGAAAGTTTGAAAATGTATTTTCATTTTCTGCAGCTAAGTTTGTGGCTGGGATTTGTGATGTCTGCACTGAATACAGAGAAAATAAACTACAGATCTGACACAGCAAAGTGTTCCTCGGTTCCTTTATTGCACAGCCAGTTTCCTTAATAAAATCTGAATTAAGTGCTCTCCACATGGCAGGAATAAGAAGTGTAAGTGATGTGGAGAGCTCTACATTTGCTTTAAATGCTCCTTGTTGCCTTTCACGTGCTCAGAGTTGAAAAATTACCTCTTCTGAGGCTGAAGGAGCTGGAAACAATTGCCCATTAAAGCTGTTGTTAGTAATGACAAATCAATAATGGGTTTGTTAATTGTTAATCAGGAGTCGGGGAGGGCAGTGCCAGAGAGCCTCACCTGACTGGCTTTGACATCGGGCTCTCCCCAGAACAGGTTGGATTGGGAAGCCTTGGAGTGGAAATAAATATTGTGGGGGGTTATTAATTGCTTATCAGCACAGAACAAAGGGGTGGTTATAATTTGTTTTTTTAAGCACACAGGAGCATTGTTTTTGTGAAGAATTACCTCATCAGTCACACCCCAGAGCTCCTTGAAGGGAAGGCCAAAAGTTCTCATGGTCATCTATTCCCTGGGAAGAAAAAAACCTCGGAGGCCTTGGGTTTAGGGGGAAAAAATTACAAAATCTGTGTAAAGTTTTGGCTGCTACAATGGAACTCAACCCTCCTGATGTGCCACAGGAAAAAAAACCAAACCAGTCTGTGTGTGCTCTCCCAGTTGTGTTAATGGTTTCTCAGCAAAACACAGCGTAGCTCTTGGATTTTGTCAGAGCTTGTGCCCAGCTTTAAGAGACCCAATCCAGCAGTGAGGAATCCTCCCTAATTCTTCATCCCTCAAATGCTGCCTGAGTCACTGAGCTTCAAAAGCTGTGTGTTCATCTTCTCGGTATCTCCGAACATTCCAAACACGCCTTGGCCTTTGTTTGGTGCAAGGACCAGACTGGAAGAGTCCTGACCACAGCCAGGTAATATCCAGTGCTAAATACTAATTAGTTTTTAAGTATCCCCTGTGATCTGTAAAGCTCCAGCTTGAGTCTAACTCAGGATCTGCTTTGTTGGTTTGGGTTTTGTTTTAGTTTGAGCCAAATTCTAGGTTTGCAAGCTTTACAAAAGGTGTTAAACTCGTCCTGGAAAGTTTTGTTGAGCTGTAAAACTTCCTGTAAAACTCAGCCTGGAGAAGAGAAGGCTCAGGGGTGACCTTAGAGCAGCTTTTCAGTGCCTAAAGGGGCTACAGGGGAGCTGGAGATGGACTTTCCATAGGGAAATGGAGTCAGAACAAGGGGGAATGGCCTGAATTGGAAAGAGAGCAGGTTTTGATTGGATATTGGGAAGAAATTCTTTATGTGAGGGTGGGGAGGGCCTGGCACAGGTTGTCCAGAGAGATTATAATAAATTCCCCATCCCTGGCAGTGTCCAGGGCCAGGTTGGACATTGGGGCTTGGAGCAGCCTGGGACAGTGGGAGGTGTCCCTGCCCATGGCAGGGGGTGGCACTGGATGAGCTTTAAGGTCCCTTCCACCCCAAACCATTCTGTGATGGTTCTGTGCATTCCAAATCCTGAAATTAAGCCCTTTGTTAAACCGAGTTCCTCTGTGCCAGGGTGAGGAAGCAAAGTGGGAGGTGGTGGCTGGAGAGTCGCTGTCATTTCTCACGGAGCTGTTGGTTATAAACAACTTCCCGTGGGATGAACAGAAGGAAGGACAGGGGACAGATGTTTCCCCCACCTTTGCAGCTGTGGTGTGGGACTCAGGGAAGGAGAAGCAGCTGTTGGAGGTGGGAACAAGAGGCAGAACATATCGATCAGTCAGGAAGGAACGTGTCCAGGAGAAGCTGCACCCATTCCCTGCTGCCCCTGGAAGAGGGAATGTGCCTTGGGAAGAGAGCTGGGACAGGGCAGAGTGCCAGGGGAGGGCTGGTTGCTGGCAGCAGGCTCAGGCCGGGCTGGGCAGTGCCTGTGCCAGGCTGGGGCTCTGCACAGGGCTTGCATTGTTCAATCCAAACTCATCCATTATTTATTTCCTTTTTTCTTTTCTTTTAACTGCCTCCCTGCTTCTCTCCCAGGTCTGTCGTGTGGGAATTGTTTCGTTGCGTTCAGATTCTGAGTGTGAAGTTTAAGGGTTGAGAAAGGATGAAATAATAATGGAATAATCACGGTCTGTTGTCCTGTACAACACTCCTACACGTGATTTACTGGTCTTCTTTTCATGGCACCTCGCTACCATCGAAGGAGAACCATGGAATCACAGAATATTTGGCTTGGAAGGGACCTTAAAGATCATCCAGTTCCACCCCACTGAGAAAATAACTGGAAAACATCCTAACACACTGTATTTTAGGACATAATTGTCACGTCTTAAGGAAATCACCAAAAATACAAGTTTTTTGCTCAGTCATGCTCAGAAGCTCTGACTTGCATTTCCAAGGATAATTCTAAAATTTAGAAATTGAAACTTGAACTGGTGCAGTTTAGAAAGATATTCCTAAAATCTACTCAGGAAGGGGAAAGGTGGGTGGTATCAAGAGAAGAAAACAGTATATTAATGTAACACTTCATGTACTTATTGTACTCAATATAATGTAACTTAATATTTAATGTGTTACTTAATATTTAATGTAACTTCTCGGGGGTCATTGCTGAAACAGTATCCATCCAAATCCGGACAGTTTCTCTCCTCTCACCTTGAATAACTAAATAAATGATTAATTTTTTTCCCATCTGCTTTGAACAACCACGATTTTCTGCCTGCATGTTAAAAATAAAGAGAAGAGGAAGAGGGAAGAAAAAAAGGGGAAGGGGAAAAGGGAGGGAAGAAGAGAAGGGACGGCGAAGGAAAAAAAGAACGGAAGGGGAAGAGAAAGCGAGGTTAAATAATCTGTTTCCACGGTATATGAATCCTTTTCAGGCACCATCCTGTATTTTACTTCCCGTGGGTATTTTGATTTTGTTTGTTTTATTTGTTCCTTTGGTTTCCCGAGGCTCTCCCGGTGCATCCCGAGGCTCTCCCGGTGCGTCCCGGGACTCTCCCGGTGCATCCCGGGACTCTCCCGGTGCACCTCGGGGCTCTCCCGGTGCTTCCCGGGGCTCTCCCGGTGCATCTCGGGGCTGTCCCGGTGCTTCCCGGGGCTCTCCCGGTGCATCTCAGGGCTCTCCCGGTGCGTCCGGGGGCTCTCCGGGTGCGTCCCGGGGCTCTCCCGG
>VZTA01010778.1:0-27566 GCA_013398855.1 Mohoua ochrocephala
AGAGAAGAGAAGAATGTTTATTTGGAATATTTATTCATTCTGCTGTCACAGCTTTTGCTTGTTACTTATTCTTTAGTTTGGGAAACTGAAGAAAAATGTTTCATCATAGGCAGCTTTTACAGCATCTTTTAAACCACGTGGTGATATGAAGATTCTTCAGTCCAAATGAACTGTACGCGTGTTTTATGCAACTGTGGGACATGGTGGTACCACCTATTTGTATGGAATTAATGTTTACTTTCTATAGAACCGCTGTAGAGAGGTGAAATCCAATTATCTTAGTTGCTTTCAATCCCTCTGTCTCCCTTAACCCCATAAAGCTCCTCGCTACACCTGGTACAAATAACATGAATATCTTTTGTCACGTTAGATGGGGAACAGGAGTTTCTATTTCTCAGCAGAAACCAGTCATTGTGTAGACTCTGAGATTTTCTCCAAGCCCTTTATGACATATAAACAAACATACAAAAAATTACAACATTAAACTCTAGCGTGTTAAGGGTTTTTTGCTTTCTTATCTGTCTCATCCTTAGCATTAAACTCCTGGGTAGCACCAATATTTGCAGGTTTACTGCAAATGGTAAAAAAGAGTTGAACACAAGCCCTTTATGTTTCCTCTGTTCTTCTTAACTCTTTTTCTCTAGTTTGCTTTTCCCTGTGCCCTTTATTAACACTGGCAATAAAAGGAGGCAGAACCTTGTGTTTTTGCAATCCAACGCAGTTCAGTCGTGGGATTTGTTGCCTACCTGTGGTAGCCTGGGACTTCAAACAAGCAAACAATTCTAAGTTCTTACTCACTGCACTTGAACAGGGTGAGATTTTCTTTAATTAGACAGAAGTGAGCATGGATGGAAAAATACTGTTTGATTTATACAGACTTAACAGATGAGGTGCGCTCAGTGTGTCATAAACGTTCTTTTTTTTATCTGAGGCCAAGGATTTTTTACCTTTATTGCTTAATCCTTATCAGCTCCAAAGGTGAGCACTGAAGAAATGTGATACAGTAAACAAACCAGGGTAGGTGAGATACAGGCAAACCTGCAATTTTTATAATTCTGTTGGCTGCTAAAGCTTGAAAGGTGGACCCTGACTTTTCCTCTCTCAGATAATAATCCAGGGAGCATCTCAGCACAAATTCTACCATAACACGTGATTAAGTAATGCTGAACTGATGGAGAAATTTCACTGTGTTTAACAGGGAGCAATTTCACCGGGTAAAACTTATTCTGAAGAGCTTAGATGCTTTTTGAAATTGCTCAGTGAATTGTGTCACCATTTGCATGTCTATTTGCCACTCGTGTTTACAGTCTTATATTCAAAACTAAAGTCAGACTTTACCTTCTGCCCCATGAAAATAAAAATGTAGTCTTTTTTATAAATATTTTCACCAGTTCCTGTTGTTTGAGATTCTTATAATTTATTGTTTGTGATTACTGTTCATGAATAACAATACCTGTCCAGGTGACTGAAGATTGAGCCATGACTGAGTGATGACTGAGGGATTGCTTGTAGAAAATTCACCTCTACAAGTCCATATCAACTTTCCAAAACAAAGGCACATATTTACTCATTTTTTCTTCATACTCTAAATCAAAACTAATCCCTGAAATGCCAAGTTTGTCTTTTTCCTTTCACTCTGCCTCTTCCCCAAGCCTCTTTTAATTGTTCTATATATTTATTCTGGGTTTTTAAAATAAATCCTAATACACCTTAAATGCTACGAGATAAAGGACTCTAAATTATAGCCATGTATAGAAAACGCACTTCAGGAAAACATACAAAATGAGTCAGGGAAAAGGGTGTAAATTAGGGAAAATTAAGTGCTCTACAAATTTCAGGTGAGAGTGAAGACCTGGAAATGGAAGAGCGTCTGTGCTGATGGTCCTGACCCCCATTCCATGGGATAAACAGGAATAGCTCAGCAGCCTCTTCACTGTGTGCTCTGCGTGCCCTGCCTGCTGCTGGGGGTAAAAGGGCAGCTCCAGACTCTGCACACATGGGCTAGAAGAATTCTGCTTACTGAAGGTAAATTCTTTGTAGAACTGGGTGTTTCTAAATAACCATTCAGATTCTCCTGTGTAGTTATCTCACCAGCTTTGACGGCAATGTTAGGCAGGTTTTTTTAAACAGAAATGGAAAATAACTCAAAGGTAATATCTTTAAATAAAGTTTAGACACTTGAGTTTGGGTTTCTAACACTTCACTTCTTTAATTCATTTTATTTCAAAATATGTATCTGAAAATATATATATTTACCTTGCAGCTTGTACAGGCATTTTAGTCTGAAGTGATCCAATGCTGAAATTGAATTTGTAAACTCCACTAATTGAGCTTTGTATTCAGTACCCAGATCCAATAAACTCTTCAACAGCATAAAACAAAAAGATCAATTCCAATGAAATAAGAGTTGAGGTCTTTGATTAGGAATTGGAAACGAGTTTTTAAAATTTGGGAAAACCCCAAACCAACAACACAGTTTCATGCTTTTCACAGCAGATGGTTACTAAGCTATAATTTAAAATGATTTAAAAATCTCAAATGATCATTGGGACTTGAAGAGAATTGCAAAGGCCACTGTTTTCTTCCTTCCTGAAAGGCTTAGTGACCAATACTTCCTTGGTTTAGGGAAAGTATAAAAGTTATAAGTAATTTTGTTATTGCAATTTATTTTAAAAGAAATACGCACCTGATACTTGTAACTTTTAGTGTTACTTTCAATTAATAGGTGGACACATCTCAACAGTGGGGTGAAAAATTAAAGAAATACTCTTCTTTCCAGCAGATGACAATGGAAATGTTTTTATTCATATTTCAACACTTTCAGGTGAGGTAATATTGCACTGGGACTCGTATGATTAATTTATTAGAAGAATATATTTGAGATGCAAACTATGGAAGCCAGAATAAATGTTTTCTCTTTTTTTCTCTTTTTACTTTATTTTACCTAAATCACTTGGGTTTTTAAAATTAAATTTATTAATGAAATGAAAAATCAATAAATAATAAGATCCTGCTGTTAAACAGTCCACCAGTTTCTGTGAAGTACAACTAGAAACCAATAATTTCTATCTTCTGTGGGAGATTGGGGGAGGAACCTAAAAAAGCCTGTATTGCATTTAAAAATATACAATTACCTTCTGTGTTTTGGTTTTGTTGTTGTTTTTTGGTTTTGGTTTTGGGATTTTGTGGTTGCTTTATTTTTTAATATTAAACCCTTTAAAGAAATATATTTGAAAAAGTCTCTTAAACATTCGATATCAGTAGAAAATTAATTTGTACGGATGTAGAGTTAATTGAATATTCCACCATACTTTGCTTTAATAAGTATTTTTCTGGTAATACATCAAGGAATATATAATGCACTTTACAGCTCAGCATGGATTTTCAACTTAATGACTTTCCTCTGGTTATGAGACTGTCTGCTTCAAAATTATTTGTTTAGAAATATAGTAATTCCTTGGTTTTAGCTCACTTTTGAATTACTATAGGGGTCCAAAGCACTATGAGATGCTTCAATTAAATATGTAAGATGGGACTGAATGCTCCTCATGCTGTTTCCAGGTCACTCAGATGCATTTACCATGTAAGGCTTTTTGTTCAGGCTTTTTGTTCAGGCTGTTTTCACAACGGAAATGCAACAACTGCTTTCCCTTGAACAACAACTTTCATATTGAGTTAGATAATGTTCTGCAGAAACTCACGAGGAATGAGACAGGAGGAGGACTCTGCAGAGCCCATCTGTCCTGGGCTGCAGTGTATTCTATTGCCATCTCCATGAGCTGTTGGAACCAGGTGGGGTGGTGTTCCTCGCCTCCTCCCCCCGGACTGTCTCCTGTTCATGGCCCAGCTGTTGGAACCAGGTGGGGCAGGGTTCTTTATCTCTCCCGTGACCCATCCTCCCTCCAGGGGATATCTCCTGTTCATGGGCCATCCAGTCTCACAGCATTATCCCATTGTGAGCTGCTCCGCCCAGGGGGAGGAACCAAGCATTCCATCCTGGATATAAGCTGAGCTTTCCAACACCACAGAGAGCCCTTATCTGCTGGATTCCCAGAGGATGAGAGCTGCCACTGGCTTATCAGGTGGAGACCAGATTCTTCTTCAGGATCACCACTTCAACAGGACCACTTCATCTGGGCTGCTACCAACACCCTGACTGACAGGGTGCCAGGTTGTATCCTGACTCTGTCAGTGGTTTCTTTTTCATACTATTTCATTTATTTATTTATTTTTCTATTAAAATTGTATTTCTGACTTGGAGTCTCTCAGTGGTTTGTTTTCAAACCAGCACACCATCTAATTCCTGACCAAACACAAAGTGCTGGAGCTCAGTTCAACGCCAATGAAAATCTAAATGGCATCCACTTGAAAAAATTACAGCACTCCTCATTCAATCAGTTTCTGAGATACAAAGCTTCAATGGATGAAGCGTCAAATGGACCTTGTCACCTCTTTAAAATGAGTCCAGGGATGGAAGGGGAGGTTGGTGTACCAGCTCTGTGTTCCTCATCTGGATTTGAGCATCCATTGGGCGTCACCAGGAGATCTGTCTGTTCTTCTGGCAGCTTGGCAAACTGGGGTTTATGAGATGTTAAATGTGCTGCAGCAGTCCCTGGGTGAGCTCAAAAGAGGCTGGGGTTCCATTAGGTGTGTCCGTGTGAGCAGGGGGGAAGCAATTCCGCATCCAGCTATCAGTGGAACTTCAAATATGAGATTGTCTCAGTGTGACTGAGCTTTGCTTTCTGTACCTTCATCTTTTAAAAAGCTTTGAATGTTGTGCTTCCTGGCAGAGAAAGCAGGAGAACTACCTTTGGCATAGAAAGGACAGCAAAATTATTTCCACTAAGCCCAGTTTTAGTGTTAATTCAGATGTGAAACATGTAGCTAAGTCTGACTTGTTTATTTAAAGGTCTACTAAAAAAAGCAGTGTCCTTACCTTGACCTCGCCCAGGTAGGAAGTATTTGCAGATCCCAACCAGTCCTGCAGCTGGGAGCCACTCCTGCTACACACAGAATTCCCTGAGGAGAGGGTCAGAAGAGCACTGTGTGTTTTATGGGATTGTCCATCTGCAGGAGGAGGCATCGTTAAACACTTGGAGCTTTCTTGCTGAAAGTACTAAGTACGTGCAGTGACCATGATGTATCAACTCCTTACGTGAGATTTCAGTCAGAACAGTTATAATTAATACCCAGTTCCTGATGCATTTAAGAGCTCTGCTTTTAGAAGTATATACCCAAGAGGTAATTTGAGAATTTTGTAGTTAAGGTTTTCTTCAGTTTGTCTTTAGCATCCTTGTTTATCATCCTTTAAACAGTTATCAGCTTTTATTTTCTCATAGTAGGAGCTATCAAATTTTTTGTTGCTAGTTTTCTTGCCATATATTTAAAAAGTGAGATGATTAAAATAGAGGTTGCTTGCCTGTGGATAGCAGCAGGAGCAATCCTACATCATCATCATCACATGTGGATTCCCTTTGTATGTGCCTAAAGCTTCCTCTGGCACTACTGTCATGCATTTCACAGACTGATCCAGCCTTCCATGTTTGCCAAAAACGAGGCAATTAAAATGTTCTTATGAACAACTGGGATAAGCTTGCAGAGTCTGGAGCATTTGTGGCCTAGAAACCAGGGTGATGAGTTATTAATGAAATGAATCATTAGATAATAGTCTCACATGAATTTTAAATGGAGTTTTCTAAAGTTCTCATGGGTATTAGGATGTGAAGTGACTTGTATTGACTTATAAAGAAAAATGCGAGGTGCTTTAGCAGAGAATTAGCTTAATAAGAGAATTAATTTTCTAAATACACCTCTCCAGAGTTAGTTTGCAATACCATTCTAGTCTAATTTCTGTTCTCACAGTTGATGTTGCTCTACAGAGCTGACACTCCTACCCTCATGACACTCTTATCATCCAATTGCAGCATGAGTAGTGGTGCTGCAATTCACCAAAGTAAATTTTCCCTCTGCTTTTAAGTGGGGACCAAGCATTGCTCATCTTAGTTCAATTACAGCAATTGCTGAAACGAGTGGGCTGACTGCTGAGGCTTCTGATTTCACCTTCACACAGGCAAAGTCTTACAGTCCCAAATACAAATGAAAAGAGTCAGGATCTGGCCCAGAGGATCCATCCTCAGGACAAAAATAAGCAGGATTTTACTGTTGTATAAAATTCATCTTCACTTCCTTTATCTGGCCTGTAGCATTGGTGTTTGTTGGTAAAATTCATGTTTCATATGATGCAAAAATTTCAGAATACTATAGATAACAAACTTCAACACTTGAGGCAAGTTTATTAGTAACACGTCAAAATTTAGTTGATAGTGTTAAAGAACTGTACTACAGAGATTCTTTAGAGGAAGCAAGGCTAAATGTGTCCTTCCTCTATTTTGAAAACCTAGGTGCTTTTTTGGGTAGCATAAACTTCTTTCAATTCCACTGAATTTGGACATCATATCGCACAGAATTTCCCAGGAACATTTTTCCTACTCCTTTCTAAGAGCATGCGTGCAGCATAGTACTGTATAATGAACACAGTTTTCTAAAAGAAAATGTCCACACTCTGATTTTCTTTTCTGTTCAATTAAATTTCTTCTCATAGGACTCAATCTTTTGAGGCAAAGTGTTGTTCTCCATGGCTGATAAGGCAGTGCATATTAAATTAATAAGCCTATAAAATCTTTATCTGGAGAACTGTGCTGTTCTAACCTGTATAACATGCTCCTTTATGTTTCAGTTTCCTAACTCAGCTTTGGTTTCTACAGTGTCTTTCATAATGGAGATGAATGATTGACTTAAAAAGGCTAAGTGAATGATTTGTTGATGGCAAAAATTATTTTCAGGATTTATAGAATATCATTGGATTTTATATTTAAGCTGCATTTTAGGAGAATAAATGCAGTTTGCGATCACAGGTAATTACAGAAACCAGCAGAACACCAGAAACTGCCTTTTGCCCTCTCAGCTCTGAGAATCAAAATTTCCAACTCAAGGCAATGTACAAAAAATGGTTTTGCTGATGAATTTGAACAGAACTGGAGCAGAGTCCTGCAGCCAGTTAGGTTAATAAGAAAAAATGTTATTACCTTTTTCCCCAAGGATGCCATTAATTTACCACTGGCAAGCTATCATTAGTGCTGTGTGAAATGACTAATTCTCCCTCAGGAGCTGCTCACACACGAGGTGAGGGGTTTTCCGCAAGCGTTCCCGAGCCTGTGTGAATCATGGGTTAGACTTTCCCTGCAAGTGCTGGGAAGAAAGCTGCATGTGGATTGCTGCTTTTGCTTTCAGTGTTGTGATCTCTAAAACACCTCAGAATCAAACCTTCAAGACTAACTTGAAAGAAAGAATCAAGCACCTTTACATCTCCAAAAATGCTTGCTCTGTCTTGCTCAGCTCTTACTTGCACTTGTGTAACACTACCAGAAGACCTTATGTCTCTCATGATCCTGCTGAAGTTGAGAACAACAGGTTTTTTTGTTTGAAAAAAGAAACCAAACAAACACCCACCCCCCCAAAACCACAGGTGATTTTTCTCCACTTTTCCACTTTATTTTTTTTCTTCATTCAAAAATTAAGCTCCTGTTTTTCAGCTTTATTACATTGCTGCTTTTCCACATATTGTCTACGAAATACATGCATGCATGTAAAACTGATTTTTTAAACATCCATCACAATAGAAACTCAAGTGTTGCAATTAGTAGACTAATGCCACTGGAGAAATTCAGAAAGGATTCAAGACATTTATTTGCAGATGAACGTCAAAAGAACCCAACACTAACTGCCATACCCCAAATTTCTTTAAAAGAAAAAAAAAGAAGAAAGAAAAAAACTCCTAAGTTGCATAATTCAGCTTGCATGTCAGCAGCAAATAGTTGGAGGAGAAGAAGAAAGGAAAAAATGAGCCTGTGGTCTAAAATGAGATCAATTGCTTGAAAACATCTATGATTTATTCTTTACATAAACAACCTGATTTGTTGAAATTAAGCTGGTAATTAAACGGACTTTTATTGGCAAAGTGATTGAGGGAGAAAAAGAGACCTGAAAGACCTATTTATTTTTTGGGTGGGAGTTGCATTTTGGTGTGGGGTTTGCTGTTTGTTTGGTTTGGGGTTCTGTTTGTTTGGGGGAGTGTTGTTTGGCATTTTCCCAGTATTTTTCTCAGCGGAGATGGTTTTGCCGCGTTGTTCTGTTTTATTCTGCGTGCAGAGGGTGCCAAGGGCCTGCCATAATCATCAGGGCATCAAATGTTAGTAGGAGTGATCTGGCCTTCCCCTGATACTTTTCTATGCCATTTAGCAGTGAAAGCAGCCACCGTGCTCTCAGTCTCCAAGTATCTGATGCTATTTTTTAGAAGCAGATTGATAAGAAGCACATCACAGTGTCTGAAGACGTCCAGTAGCCCTGATGCTGTGTTCCCAACCCATAACTCTGCATTGGGTCTACTCCTATTAATGCTTTTTAGAGTTTCAGTGTGTGTAGATGACACTGTTAACCAAATACCAAGAAAAATCTAGATTACATCCAACTCTTCTTGAAAGAACAAGAGTAAAACTTTCAGTGAGAAGCTGCCAACGCCAGAACAATTGGGGAAATAAAGGAGAACATACCTGGAGGCAGTGGGAGTATTGCCAGTGGTTTCTGTAGAGTCAGGACATACCTCTGATCATCACAAAAAGTTTAGGCATTCTTTAATTCCTGAACATGCTGAAGACAGCAATACTTCCTGGAAAGCTTAGGGATAGAAATTCTTATTAATTTAACTGACACTAGTTGATTTTTTAATGCAAAATTCCAAAATTATCACTGATGACAATATTCATCAACTTTAAAAAAAAAAAAAAAATCCGCCCCTAAAATATTCCCTTGAGGTTCAGGTTAACACTGAAACCTTGTTTTACAGAGCCTTTTAAAAATTCTAATTTTTGATAGCATTTGACATTTATATTGCATTTCAGTTCTTCTGTCCGTACAGTTGGGTTGCTTCTATGAAGGTAACTCCAAACCGTTTGCATTTTTAAAGCTATTTTTTTGTAATCAAAATAACAAGGGTAACTACAGGAACAGGACAGTAGAAGTAATTGCATGATTAATTTAAAGAGATTTTTTTCTCACTCCTGCTAAGTTCATAAAATTATAAAGTAACCTCCTACTGTTAAATACAGTGAGGAAGAAATCACATGCATATAAATGAATAATTGTAAGTGCATCTTTAATCCACTGAATTATGTCTTCAAAGGGCATCTTTTCAAACAGTGATCTTTGATTTTTTGGAGGGGAAAGAAAAAAATAAATCTCTCAATCTCTCTCTCTCATTAATCTCTTCCTTTCTCTCTTTTCTTTTATCCAAAATCCACTGCCATGTGCTTATGGAGTAGGTCAGGGACTAACATAACAATTTTCGTGCCCAATGTGCAATTTACTAATAAAACTTTGTGAATTTTTGTGGACCCTCTTACTTTTGCCACTCCTTTCAACCATGAGCATTTATGAATCTTGGGTGCTGCCTTCCCCCTAAGGGTGGGATGTCACAAGTAGAAATATTTTTGTCTTTAAATGTGAATACACATGACAGGGACTATGTCCTTGTAAAAACTGTGCTCATCGTGAAATAATATTGGTTTAAAAATCTAATTTCTACAAAATTACGTAAAGATAAAATTCTGTCCCCATCTAAGTATACTTAAAGTTCATAAAAACAACCACAAAACTAAGGCAGGACTATTCAATGATAACTTTGAATGATTAAAATTGTGCAGATTCTGAGTTTCAGGTTTTCAGCATCAAGGGACAGACAGTCATTTCTCCTGACAAATGCATCCTATATTTAGAAGCAGTGCTGGACCATTTAATGTGGATATGATACTCCCGAGAAAGTGGCAAAATGGAGTTTAATAAACTTCCAGAAACTCTGGATATGAGTAGGGATCCTGCAAAATCTTGTGAAGAGCTTCTAGCAAATCTGTTGCATACATAAAACACTTCATCTCTGCAAGGAGGAACTAGGAACCAAGACTTGAAAAGCAATAACAGGATCACATCATAAATCTAATCAAGAAAGGAGATAACACCATAACAAGCTGCTGATAGAACCAAAGAAGAGTTTTACTCAAGCTTTGTGCTAATATTTAGTCATTAACACAGTGAAATCCCCACCTGTAGAATCCCCCATCTCACATAAACTCCTTCCCCACAGAGGATGCACAGCAAAATACCTGAAGATTTTAATAATCAGTATAATGAAACGGAAACAAAGGCAGCTGTAGCCATTGCTTAGAGCTGTAGCTTGTTGCATATGTGAAAAATGTTGGTCTTTCCCTGTTGGCAGTGTAAAAGCAAGTAGCTGGCACGCTGAGGCTGTGCTAGCTGTGTGGATTTACCACCTAGCCCCCAGCTCAGCACCGACAGGAAATAAATATCTCGACTCTGTGTATGGATTGGCTTCTTGCATACCAAGCAAAACAGCCCACATCTGGGACAACAGTTATTTAAACTAATTTATGTCAAGAGGGACCCTCCCTCAAACCCGCCCCTCCCACCAAATTTCTCAAAGAAAACAAGTTCCAGTGGCAAGGTGCTTTGAATAATTTCACATTATTCAAGTCTTTTGGATATTGTTATTCAAGTCAACCCTTCTATTGCTCGCATATCTTTCTGTAGAGTGACAGCTGCTCCTTGCAATTGTGTGATTATTTTTTTCCTGAAAAAAATCCAGGATGAAACAGCAAACCTTTTAATTAAAGCCCTGTTTAGCATAGTGAAAGAGATATGGCACATGTGAGAGCTCAGAAAGCTGCAGAAAACACTCCTGAAGAGAGAGTGGCGATCACTTGCTCTTTCCTCTGGAAGATGCAGAAAGCCGAGGGGAATGGGAGTCCCCCGTTTGAGAGATTTGGGATTTGAAGAGCCCGTGCACAACAGAATTCTGGAGGTGGTTGGTTGGTCTCCTCCAGCACTGTATTTTCTGGGCTGGGGGAGCTGCTGCCTGTGTGCAGCCCTGCTCAAAAGAGGGAGGGAAGATGCTGGAGTTGTGCTGCTTCAGCCCCTTCTCCCATCTCCAACCTCCAGGCAGTGGAAAGGGGAAATCTGCCTCCTGCCTACCCCCAGTGCAATTCCCACAGCAGGGCTCAGGTCCCAGCAGTTCCAAAGGATCACACTGATGATTGGTGTCCACACAGACCATGCTACTGGGTCTCACCAGATCAGGACAATGTCCATTTGCTTTCACCTATCCAGAAACAAAAACATTTTCCTATTTATTTTCTTGAATTGGAAATAGATTTTTAAGTGTAGGAGAACCCCTGCCACGGAAGGTTGCTCTTGGGATGGTTTCAGCTAGTTGGTGTGCATTGGATCAAAGTAGAGTGGAGGATTGTGGGGTGGATCATACATACAAGTGAAAAGGGCAAAGAACACGGAAATAATAGATCAGATTTTTAAAATCATCTGCTCTTTCCTGTGACAACACTGCTTTCTGTTGTGTCATGATACTTCCTGCATTACTTACTAGGAGATTTCAACCAACATGAAGAATTTTGTATGCTAAGAGCTGTTATTAATAAAGGACCCTATAATCTATCTCAGTGTGTATTTAAAATAACTCTGTAATTACAGTTGATGAGAGAGATCATTAAACATCTTTGTTCTGTAGAACTTCGGTCATTTGTCTTGAAAATACAAATTGACTCCCAGGGTACAGTATTGAAATGTAAGCACATCTGGGGAGCAATCTGAAAGGCTTAAGACCTTCTTTGTTTAAAACAGTTCTTCAGAAACCAACAAAAGACTTGCCCAGTCAAGTCACAGATCAGTAATGACACCTCCTTCTGTATTTTTAGCATCATGTATCTGTTGCCTGTAGTAGTTAATCTGATTCATTACCTTGCTACATTCTGAACCTCACAAATTTTGCATACTAAGATAATACTGGAATTCTAGCAAAGGCTTTTTTTTTCCTGAGGGAGGACGATGATGTGGGTAACTGTGCATTAAAAAGTTCATCATAAGCAGACTAACTGCCTGTGAAATATTACTGAGAGCATACTAACCAAATTGGGTTTTGTACAGGTAATACTTTGTGAAAACCTTGGCTCTAATGTGACCTGGTAAATTCCCCTATAGCCTGCCAATTTCCAGTCACAGGCAATGAAAGTGAACCACTTGGTTCAGAGACAAACACTGCAGACCCAAAAATATTTTGTCTTCATTTAAACCTTAATCCATTGAAATGGAATCTGCACTGTAATAGTAGCGCTAAATCACAGCAACGGGAACAGTGTTAACAACAGGACATTATCTTTTATTGAGGGTAAGCAGCAGGGTTGCTGCTAATGAGGACATCACCAATTTATCAGCTAAAGGTCAATCTAAAAGGATTCCTGCCCTCTGCCTGTCCCCCGCCCCAGTGTTTTTTCACTCTGTGCTCTTCTGTCTGGACCCTGGATCATTTTTATCAATCATACTGTGTTATGACAGGAGACATCTTCATGCAAGCTCTGCATAATGTTTACAAGAAGGACAGATTTGCTTAACTGGGAAATCCTGTTTTCCTCCTCCTGTTTTAATATCCTGCCATTTTTCTTAAAGTTTCTGGTCATTTTTAAATCTTAACACAAAAGAAGTCTTTGATGGTATGAATTTCTTGGGGACTGGTAGGTTTTTACTGGAATAAAACTTGGAAAAGGATTCACTATACTTCATGTATTATGTGGCTATCAAAGACAAGAGCTTCTAAATTCAATATTGAAAATTACAGGTGCATATCTTCAAAAGGCTTCTTGATTGCAAAAATATGAAATAAGTAAGATATAACTCATTCCTTACAGTGGTGTTTTAAAGATTAGATCAATTAAATCACAACCTATTCCACAGTAAAATCAAATTTAGATTTTATCATAAGAATTTAATTACTTTTCCCCTTCTCAAGCTTGTGCCATATATTGGCTATAACACAGTACCCAGAAAGAGATTTAGCGGAGCTGTCTTTCCTTAGTGGAACTGTCAAACTCACATGGTTCCTTTCCACAGGAGCTGTCTGGTGTGGTGTGGCTCTGCACTTGCCGAGGAATGAGACCTTGAGAATCAACTAAAAGAAACAGCATGTTTTCCTGCATCTCACTGGGAAGATGCTGCTCTGTTTGAAACTGTGTATCAGCTACTTACTTATAATTTCATTATCTCTGCACATAAGGCACTTGGTGATTCTTTTGCTTTTCCTAATTTTGTAGTTTGTTTTAATCCATTAAAAGCTCAAGTCTTCATCTTGATTCTTGCATCACTTTTTTTTTCCCTTCGTCACTTCACCATATATGGATTAGTACCATAGAGACAGCAATTTAAAAAGAATTTTGACAAGAATTTGTCCAACCTAAACCTCCCCTGGTGCAGCTTGAGGCCGTTTCCTCTCATCCTACTGCTGATTTCCTGGGAGAAGAGATCAACCCCACCTGGCCACAATCTCCTTTCAGGTAGTTGTAGCACAGTCTCCCCGAACCTCCTTTTCCCCTGGCAATGTTTTCACTGTTCCCATTTCAAAACATTGCTCGGTGTAAATGGACCTTTTTTAATGAAAAATGGAAGTTTAGCATTTATGCACGGAAAATCCCAAATGCTGGCAATCCATTGTTCAGGATGGTTAATTTAAAGTAAGGCCGCACTTTCATGCAGACTCTAAAGTTACAGTCCCTGTGATTGTACCCAGGAGTGCCCCGATGACAACACACCCACTATGCCAGGCTGGGTACAAGAGCTGAGTTACCAGCTCCAAAGGAAACAGGAAAACAATAGTGATCATCATGATAAACACTAGTCTCAGCATGTGCTGTTAAATTATCAGGTTTTTAAACTAATTTACTTAGTGGATACTCCTAAACAAGTTAAAAATGGATGATATATTGATTTTGCTTAATCTTGTGAGGAATCAATTTAACCTAGGCTGATGTTTCAGGTTTAAAACAATTTAAGAGTGTCTACACAGGAGTTTCACACCACTTTAACTAAATTAATCTTGAACCAATTTAATTTGGGCAGGTATAAGGTTTTGGACAGGAAACACTGAATAAAATGCTTAAATGTAAGAATAAAGTGGTTCTAATCCCAAATTAATGATCAGACTCTGCCTCCAGTTACCTGTCATGCTCCATTAAAATTAGTAGGATTGTGCTGCATCTGGGAAAACAACCTTCAGCCAAAGCTTTGCCTTTCTGAAAAGCGCTGCTCTTTTTGAGGTGTGACTTCATCCAGATGACAGGTGATGAGTGAAGGCTTTAGGTTTTTTTTCATATAGACAGATCTTCAATTTAATGCTGCCAGACTTCGAGGTGGGTGTGAGTAAATTCCACACAATGGCAGGGAAGAGGGAAAGAGGGAAATAAAATATAATGATGGGCTACATGTTTAAATTCTGATTTGGGCTGATTTCTTGACTCTTCCTTTAATAATTTGCTAGATAATCTATTTTGTAGAAAATGCATGTAGAGGATTCAAAGGTTTTTTTTCTTGTTTTACCTTTTGTGCAAGGCCAGGAGCATACGTGCTGCTTGATAAATCTTAATGATAATAAAGGTCAATAGACATGAGTATATTTATTGCCGTTTGTAAACAAAAAATATAAAATGCTATCTCAACTGCTGTAAAAAGTGTTGATGAGGCCCATTTAATTCATAGATATTGCTGATATTTTAATTCAGTGGTAGCACTGGGATGAGAGAAACATATATCTCTCTGAATTTACATCTGCAGCAAAATGAGAGCCACTGGAAATATGGTTTGAGAGCAAGTTTGCTGCTAGTTTACAATAGCAGAGTCCTACTTTCACTTGATTAATAATGGGGAAAGTCTCCATTTAAAAATTCAGTCCTGTGGTTTATAGTTTGTCACAGATGCCAGAAAAATAATATTGCAGATAAAACTGTATGCCACTGTCCCTATAGGCACAATGTTACAGAATAAATATGAGTGTAGCAGGCCTGGTTTTAACGTAACAGTTTTAGAAAATTTACTGTGGCAGGTCTAGTTGGGCATATTTCTCCTCTGAACCACCCAAAAATTGAAAAGGGCAAAAATCTTTAATACGAGGTTGAGAAGGACGTGTTCCTTTTTTAGACTCCTTTTCAGCTCCTTCCCAAAAAAGGTATTTTCTTTGTTAAGAAATAACTGAAATGACTTGAAATCCCGTCATTACATCAGCCATATTTTTCTGATATGTTTCCATATCTTGAAACCAAGTGTCATGCATCTTCTCAAACTGAAGAATTGGAGAACAACTTAAATCTTATCTTTCAAAAATGAAGATCCAGTGAGAGGGAGAGAAATTTGCCAAAGTATTAGCAAGTAGTCCAAACTTTTCAAGTTGCTTTAGTGGCACCCAAATGTTAACGCATATGGGCAATTTGCCACTGTCAAAACCACACATGCTGCTTTCTTAAAATTAATTTAAAGTACATATTTTGTGGGCCAGAATGTCTAATTGACTCTCTATTGGCTTTTTTCCACATTTTAAAATTTACTTTGTTCCAGATCTCCACGTTTGCTGCAGATGGTCACGCCTCAAAAGAGGCTTGGTTTGGCCAACAAGTGCTTCCCACTCACAATTTGTTTTCCCTTGCCTGAAGGGGCATGAAATTCAACTCTGAAATGAACTCCTTCTGACCATCATGTAAATATATTTCATGAAACATATTTACTTGATTGGTTTTTTTTTTGGAGTTTTTTTGCTACATCACATAGTGAGCTGATGCATCTGAGATTTGCCATGGGGAAAGTTTGTGTAGCTATTGATGCTGATACAAACTGAGTGTAAAATTACTTAATGCAAGTTGGAGCTGGCATAAGCGAGGCCAGGAAGTTCACCAGAGAGAATCAGGCTCCTGGTTTGAGGCAGTGGGACTGGGGTGAGTTACCAGGGGTCTGCCTTCACCTTCCCACCTATGCTGGCTCGTTCATGAACAATAGAGGTCATTTTAAACCCCTTTTCTCGCGGCCAGACAAGTTTGGCTCACAGAAGGTGGTTTCCAGTACTTAAACTCCCTAGAGTAAGATTTTTGCAACCACACATAGCTTCCCCAGGGACCTTATGCACGTCGCATTCAGCACCAGTAAGAACAGCTTTTTTGGTTTATTGCATTTGATCTCCCACTACTTTATAGCTCTGTTTGTCGTGCTAATAGCCATAACTTACAGTTTGCCAGATTTACACTCTCTCTCATTATTTAGTCAGGTGTATGTTCTATTCTCATCAAATGCCAGTAGAAAGTTTGAAATATTTGGGGCTGTGCCATAAAAGAAGTTAAAGTTGCAATATTCCACACTGCTAATGGAATGAACTAGATTTTATGTTCTTTTTTTCTCACAGTTTCTTTAGTCCTAAGTCAGGAAACCCCAGTAATAGGCAAATAAGCAATGGGGTGGCAGCTGAACTCAGACACTGGAAAAACATTCCAGCATGGTTTAATATAAAAAGAATTTACCTCTTCTCCTTCTCCCCCTAAACAAAAACCCAAAGTGTTGTTGTTCTTTTTTTTTTTTTTTTCCTACACAGAAAAGAGTAATTTTAGACCTTTTCTGAGGGGGTAAATTCCTAATATCTTTCTTTTCCTTCTCTCCCTCTGAAATCTGAAGCTCAAGAGAGACAAAAGGGACTTTGGCCTCTCCACACCAGCCCTGGAAGTGAAAGTAGCTTCCACCTTCTTCCTGAGGGGTTTTAAACAGACCTCTTCTCCCACCCCTGCCTGAAGCTGCTCCCTTGACCATAACATCCCAGCTACTCTCATCCAGCCAACACAAATTTCTCCAGCTGGCACTGATTTGTTCTGTAGCACAAGTGTTCACAGGGAACATAAACTGGAATCCCCTCTAACTTGTAATTACAACTTGCTTCTCAAGCGAATATCCTGCTCACGGGAGTAAGTGATGTTGGAGTAAATCACGCAGCATGAAGCAGTTCCAGCTGGGGACTGTGCAGGGTAAAAGTTTCAGCCTTCTGTTGAAAAGTAAAGCCCTTTCATTGGGTATAACAGACTTCATCCCCTTAGATTAATGCTATCATTCCACTGCCTTCAGGGGGAAAATACTCGTTTTAGGCAAGCTTCATCTCTCTGCAGCTCTAAATCCTGCACATAATCCATGAGAAAAGGACAATTAAAAAATACAGCAGACTAGATGAAAGGGTTGCTCTCTGCCCTCCTTTCCAATACAAGACTGCAGGGTAAAGGTGTTTTCCTGGAAACTGAATATATGAGCTTAATCTAATTCGGGAAAAGAAGGAATGTAATTGATATTTTCCATATTTCTCTACTGAATTTCAATGTGCTAATGCATTATCTGATCCATTCCAAACACATCAGGGTTGTAGCTCATGTGCAAGCCAGCTGTGTGATGCATGTGCAATTCGTTCATAGTTTCCCAGACAGATTAGAGCCACTGCACAAGAGCAGAAGCCTGGGGAACAGATCTGCACTGGCACAGCCATATGATCTTCACATGCCTGGTGAGTATTGGACTGAGATTTCTGGAACTAATTCAATCAGCAGCACAGCCTATATAGAAGCCCAGAGGAAAAGACAAAGTCTGCAACTCAGATAAAACTTCCAAAGATAAAATAAACCACCAAGAAACAAACCAACAAAATAACAAAAAAAACCCCTCTAAACCCAAAAACCCCACAAACAAAACACAGGAAAAAAAACAGATCTGCTGACCTTGTTGCTTAAGCAAATTTGCACCCAGTAGACTGACTTCTCCCAACTGGTACGTCCTGACCCACTGCATTTCTTAAATTACTTGTCTCAGGTCTGTGGCTCCAGCTAATGAGTGTAGCGTGAAAGGTTGTGGAGATGATAGAAGGGATAAGAAACTGAAAAAAACCCTCTATGTATCATTGAAATGGAGTTGCTGTTCCATTTGAGGAAAAGTTTGAAAGCCCATTATTTTGGACAGAGTTTAGCAATGAAGGGGAAAAACACCTCTTTCTTTAGTGAACTAAAATGCTACGGTATTGTGAGAATTCTCATTCATGCCTAACCAGACTAAATGCAGGGAATCAGAAAAGAACTGGAGAGCTGGAACAGTAGGAATATTTAAAAGAATTTAATTTATTTCCAGCATGTTCAGTCTTTCATGTTTCCAACATATCACACATTTTAGAGTATTTTATTCTTCCAGTAGAGAGCAACTGAATTGATATGTTCTGTTCTGTGCACTTCTGGAACTCTTGCTATTTAGAACTAACACATTTCAACTGTATGACAACCTCTAAATGAGACCAAAAATAAATCAAATTTTGAAGGGTTGCCTTGGACACCTACAGAGGCTGGATGATTAAGTGAAACTGAGTGAATAACAGGTAGGGAATAATACACTCAAAGAATTTTTATCTTTTTTTATGTTAAGGAAACTTCCCCATCCAACCATGCAGGAGCCACTCTGGCAGCCACACCTGCACCACCTGAGCTGGGTGACTCTGAAAAGGGACCCTGAACAAAGGAACCTCTGGGCTTTTAAACCCTCACAGTCTCAGTGTGCAAAAGTTTGGGGGCAGTTGGCTTCTGCCGTGCCCCTCAGTGTCCCTCTGTCCCCCTGTCCCTGGTGCCTTTGCTATGCAAAGTGTTGGCAGCTCACAGCCTCTTTTCCCAGGCTCCCACCCAGAGCCTGATCCGCAGCTACCCCAGCTACCTGCAGCGAATGCTCCTCTACAGCTCTCCCTTTGTTTTATCTGAGCACACCTGCTAACTAAAAGGGAAAACAGAAGCTTTTCAAGGCATTTGACCTCTTCCCTTACAGACATTATTACAAGTAATAAACTATTCCAGAATTAAGGCTAACAAGATTGCCATGGGGCAGAAATTGTTATCAATGTAAAATCACAAAGGATTCTCAAGTGAGTAACTATGAACTGATTGATCATTCACTACTCATACTGGGTCAAGCATTCAACTCCATCCAACAGGCTGGCCTTGGTTGGGATATAAGTTCCTGGTAAGTCCCTCCTAAAGAGCCTCTCTGTCCCCCAAAACTTATACACCTAATCAATTATATTCACTCTAAAATGAGCACCTCTGTTTGATTCTCTTGACTCTGGAACCCCATATCTAGGTACGAATTCATTTAGCAAGGCTTTTTACTACTGCTCTTGTGTCAGCCCTCCTTGTCAGAAAGGCCTCAGCCAGCCTGACAGCTGCTCTACTATCACCAGTAAATGTTTGCACCCAGCCACAGCTGGCACTTCTGCAGAGTTTGTGTGTAGTCGCTGAACAGGGAAGTAGGTCCACGGCCATCCTCTAACTCTGAGCTCAGTGTGATACTTGGGAATTTCTGGCATGTTGGGCAACAGTTTATGATTCTCTTTTTGGTGGCATAAATTGCTAAATATTTTTTGGCAGAATTGGCTTTCCCCCAGTAGTTCATATTCCATCACTATTTTGAGTTGCTTCCCACTTTTCCCCTTGTCTCTTTAGCTCTGCTGAGCAGTCCTTCTTTCACACAGTCTTAGCATCTGTCAAACTTGGCCTTTCACCCTGGCCAACCCCCAGAGCCACAGCAGCCCTCTAATTTGTCAAGGTCTCTCTGACCTGTTCCCCTCCTCCCAGATGCGCTTCACATGTCAGATACTCATCTTCTCCTTGTGCACTCACCCTCGCTGAGAGTGGCTGCGCTTCTGCTACCTGCCCTTGGCTCATCACAGAATTAAATCAGATCAAACCAGTTCAAACCAGTTCTGACCGGTTCAAACCAATTCCAGCTGGCCCCAACTGGTTCAAAACGGTTCCAACCAGCAGATCAGCTTGAGCTGGGTGCCCCTAGAGGGAAACCCAGGACAAAGAAATCCCTGGGTGATTATACCCTTACAACTTCTGCACCTGCCCCTCACGTGCCCTTCGAGTGCCTCTTGGCACAGGGGTAATTTTTGGCCTCGGGTCTTCTAACACCTTACTGGGCTCTTTCTCTGTGTCCATGCAGGCCAGCCATTAATTGTAATTATCTTGTCAAGCTGCAGCTTCTGCTGACAACTGCATCCTCCTTATATTCTGCTTTGTGGTTCTGGTGCACCTGCCCGCCGGCAGAGCACGGGAAACTAAAGGAGCCCTAGGCTCAGGATAAATGTTACCTAGCAACAACAACAACATCAGTGTGTTATCAATGTTCTTCTCATACTAAAGATAAAGCACAGCATTACACCAGCTACTAGGAAAACTACCGAGAAAATTAACTCTGTTCTATCTGAAAACATACCTAGGTGTAAGTTCTCAGCTGGCAGACTGAGGTTTTAGCTACTACATTCTACACCACACAGTATTATAACTCAATGTAACTCATTCAACTTAAAACTGATCTATTCTAAACAGCCAATATCTCTCAGCAACATAATGAGACAGTCCTTGGGATCCAAATTCTCTGGTAAAATCATGTCATTTCTTGTTTCTCTCCGCATTAAAATGATATATCTCCATCTTCTGGTATCCCTCTCGTTTTCCTGTAACATATCAGGATACAACTGCTTAAAAAACTAAAGCACAACAGGATTGCTGCTCCAGAATAGTTTATTTCACTTCCTTTTATTCCTGCAAGAACAGCAGGAGAGGTGAAGGGAGGAAAAGATCAGATGGGGAAAATAAGAAGAATTGTGCTAAAATTAACCCTTTTTACTCAAATTCCACTCTCCCCAGGACACACTAGCTGAACACTGTGTCCGGAGGGAAGTATGCTTGGGAGCCTAAAAGATTCCCAAAGAGAATACACTTAATGTTTCAGAGACCACAAGGAGCTGTACTGAAATCACTTGTCAGAGATACACATCTGCAGGTTTGACTGTTGAATTTCCCCTTCGAATGTAGCATTTTATGAGACACTCTAGGTGGGTGCTGACTCTTTATACAGTTCAACATTTCCCTCCAATGATGTGTTGCTTCTATAATTAGAGCTCTTCTTTTGATGCCTCCAAGCCTAATTTTCTTTTGTACCTTGTCTTTGTTTTCATTAGGTTTCCATGGAAATCCTGGACTTGTAATTGATTTCTTTGAAGTTCAGTAGCTCTGTAAGTGGATGTGAAGCATTCTAGTTAGGATAGCTTCCACTACACTATACAATGCTACCCTCTAGTTCTTTTACAGTACAATAGCACCTTCCTTTAAATCTTTGTGCAGGTATAACAGACTAAAAACATGTCTAATACATTTGGACCAACTTTTTTTTTCTGTGAATATTCTGGCTGTTGGCTGAGAGGAGAAAAAAAAGTACCTTACTTCAGTGCACTTACTTTTGGAAGAAACAGGGCTTTCCAAGAGGGTTTGCCATCAAAATTAGAACAAGAGTTGTTGAAAATGTTTGCTGCTGTGGGAAGATGACATTTGCTGCTTGTCTTTTGCTGCTGTAAGCTCTCAGGGGTAAAACACTGAACACTGTTCAAATTCAGCCCTTATATTTTCGGTGCTGAGCTGAACTGGCTACCTTGGATCCTGCCTGATAAACATTCAGCTCTCCAATCTAAAGATTTTCTAGAATAGCAACAGGAACTAAGATAACCCACAGCCAGCCACCTTTTTATCCAGTTACAAAGCGCTTAACTTGAAAATACAGTACCCTGTTGACCTCATTAACTACCCATATGGAAGTGAGTTGCTAAAACAGTGATCTTCAACTGTGTGCCATGACTAATATCCAGGTATTTTAGCATATTACAGAGTAATTACAAGTATTGAAAGCTATGATTGAAATCACCCTATACCCTTGGCCAAGGTTCCCTAAACCCAAGGTTATCACTGATTCTTTTACCTGTTTGTCTCACTGCTCTGGACATACCAACATGGTGCAGATGCTCTGTGACATGGAAGTGCATGACCCCCTTCATCATCAGGAAGCGCTTGTTCCTTTGTAGGCCAGAAAACAGAACGAGTGGAGACAATGTCAGATAAAATACATGGGCTTTTTCAAGTTTCAAGAATAACACTGGGGTTAATATGGAATTACTACAGTTTCCTACATATACCTTCATTCCACAGGCTGGGACCTCTCTCTGCTGTCACATAAAACATTTAAAATGCAATGGTCACCCTTATCACAAGCATTGAAGACATCTCCTGTTCAAATTATTTCATCACAACAATGGTGAAGCATAAAGTCTTACTACCCTTCACATGACAGAAGTTACCTGAAATATTAATTACTTGCAGAAATATAGTAAAGTGGAATGAAACAAAAATCTGTTATTTAGTTTTTGAGAACATCTGAGTAATGTCAACATTTGAGATTTCAAATTTTTCCAAGCTTGGGAAAAATCTGATTCTGTGATCTGAAATACCATTGTTTGGCAGTTGAGCCAGTTTTAAACAGCAATGCATACTACTTTTTCTTCCATATATACTTCCATGTTAATCACAACATTCCCCAAAACTGAAGCACTTTGTGGCATTTTTCATTATAAAAGCACAAAAGAATTTAGCTGTGTTATGAAATGCATTAATAATAATGTCACTGAAATCATTAATAATAGCTTACAGGTAATCCTCTAAAGATGCAAAATTTGGTTCAAAATTTTACCTGAAGCTTATCCAATCTACATCCATCTCCTGGGACACACAGTATTTTATAGGAATTTGTTCAGGTGGATCCTACATCCAGCTGCCCAAAAAGACAAAAATACCCATTTGCTCAACAGTATTTCAGTGTTCAGGCTCCAGAGCCATCGGGAGCTTTAAGCTACAGAGCACTGCAAAACTGCATGAGTGAAATGAAGAATAAAAGGTGAGCATTTTAAAAAAAAATGAGCTTTAAATTCAGGTGAGAGCTTGGTGTGCATTGGTCTTCTCAGTTCTAAGTGAGAATTAATCTAGTACTCGGTAATGAATTTTTAGAATGTATGAACTGTCTCAGATGTCCATTCTGATAATTTATCAAAAATGACAAAGTCTGTTTTTTTCTTCTCATTTTTTATTCCTAATGTTCAGAAATCTGGCCTTGTTGAAGCTAAAGCATGTGAAAAATACGACTGCTTTGGATTCATCCATCCTTGGTTGTCATTTTGGCATGGGAGGATTGCACAGGAAAGCAGCAATCAGTTCACGAAAAGAAAGATCTCATTTAAATTATAACAAATGGCCAAAAAAAGAAGAGAAAGATTTGGAATTTGGCCTTTATTTTTATTTTTCTAATTTTTTTTTTTACAAAGAATGGACATCTGGTAAGCTGAAAATCCTGTTTATCTGCTGTCTTTATATGCCTCTTGTTTTTTGACAGGCAGCAGGGCAGGATATGTGCAGAAGTGCTAATGATGGCAGGGCCACCAGCAGGAGCTGCAGTGTGTCTTGGGTTTGACTTCCCAACATTTCCAGGATGACCAAAGTTCATGAGTGAGTAGAAATCTGAAGAAGTCGGTCTGAGGAGTGCGTTGGTGTGATTTCAGATTTATCCAACAAGTCATCATTTTGAATGACAGCTGCCTCGTTTTGCACAAAATCAATACCAAACAGCACTTCCTGAAGCAAGAAAAAGAGAAATTGGGTTCCCAAGCAAAACTTGTGTCTTTCAGCTACTGATACCTGACTTGGTGAGTGAAGACAGATCTTAATAGCTCTTTATAGGGAAGTAATTTTTGTCTAGTGTACAACAGGATTAAGTGATATGTTTGCAAAGCTGGCAATGTGTAGGCATTTTTAAAATTCAGCTGAGTAGAAGAGTGAGGATGATGATGAAGCACGGTCTCTGGACAGCATGGGCAGAGAAGAGGAAGCCTCCTCCTGGAAGAGGAGGCTCTCTCCATTTTATGCCTTTGTCTCAATTCCATTTTAGGTTTTTGTCTAAATTTCTGGTAGCAATCCTGTCCCGTTTTTTCCTCTGCATCTGATGTTCCCTTCACCCTTATTATAAACTGATCTCTTTATTCTGCATCAGGGAATTAAAGCAGTCTAATTTTCAAACAATTTTTTGCAATCTTCAGGGATCCAAATTAGCTTGGGAAAAACTCTGTCAAGGGACATGGATGAGCAGTGGCCAGAGAAAGGAGAGAAAAATAAGAGGGGAGGAGCCAATAGCAGCAGTGAACCATCAAATGGCTCCCCAGGGCCTTGTGTCCTTTCCCATTAGGTCAGGAATAATTTTTAGGAAAATCTTCTTGAAATTATTTGTAAGATTCAGATATCAGTGCCTTTTGCAGCAAAAGCAGCTCAAGAACCCCTGCCACCTCCGAAAGGCCACACATTTCTCCTCCCCAGTAATTCTCCTCACCAGTAGTCCAGCTCCTCGGTTCAGCTCGGAGGCAGCTCTAGAGGTGGAAGTGTGTTGAAAACTGCTCATGTCTAGGTTTGGAAATGTCTAAAGCTGGTCTCATAAAAAAGTGATCTCACTGATGCAGTTCATCTTGCTGAAAAGACTATTAAAGTGCAGCCTCTTCTGATTTACTGTCTCTCAAATATTTCGGAGCACTTTCCATTGAGAAATACTGAACCCCGCAGCCAGGAGGGTTCCTCATGGAAGATGTGGGGACAGAAAGGCAAAATGCTGTGTAGCAACAAGGGGAAAAGTGTGAGAAAGATCCCTGTGGGCTCCAAGGGAAGGAGGGGGAGCTGGGGGAGGAGGTGATCCAGGTCCCAGAGCAGCAGTTATCCTGCAGCCCTTGAAGAGACCATGGTTAAGCAGGTATCCCCACTGCACCCACACTGGAGCAGGGGAGAAGTGTGAGGGGGAAGGAGTGGCACAGAGGAGCTGTCATGGACTGACCACAGCCCCCATCCCCCATCCTCCCAACACCACTCACAGTGGAGACAGGATGAGGATCAGTGATGAAGGGGTGATGGTGACGCTGGGGGAAAGCGGTGGAGGAGTTTTAGTTTTGTCTTTTTTTCTCACCATCAAAATCTATTTTAATCACCAATAAAGTTAATTATTTTTCCTCAAGCCAACTCTCCCTTTGTCTGTGACAGTGATCTCCCTGCCTTCATCTTGACCCATGAGCTTGTCAGTCTTATTCCCCCGTGCCTCATCGTGTTGAGGACTGGGGTGAGAGAGTGACTGGCCGCTGGCCGAGATCAACTCACCACCTCTGAGGAAACAACCTGTAATTCTGGTTGTAAAGGATCGTGCCTAGCTGTAGGAAAGAGCTAGAACAATTTGCAGCTGTGAAGAAGAGCACCAAGCACCACCATCACACAAGCAAGCTCTAAAGCCAGGTTGCAGAGCCCAGAGAAAACAGCAATATGAAATAGTGGGTGTAGCCTAGTTCTGCTCTCACAGTCCCTCTGAATTTTGATTGTGAATAAATGTCCTTGGTATTCATACACTGAGCTTTCTCCCACAGCCCTAAAAGGGACAAACATGGTCCTGACTGGCCATTGCAGAGCCTGAGGATGCTTTTCCTTCTCTGAGTGCCCTGCTTTATGAAACAACAACCGTACATAACAACAGTTCCAACATTTGTTGGGCAATTGTTTTTTATGTTCTTCCTCATGACTGCTTTTCATAAGTCTGTTTTCTCATACACCTAATGGACTCTTACACTGTCTATTGACCCCGTAACCCCAACAACTTCTGAAAATCATTAGATTTGAAAGGAAAATACATAAAGTAGAAAATAGTGGAGCCTTTTGTTACAGGATCACTTGTGTTTCTAAAAGATGCTGAATGTTGCTTGGAACTAAAGAACATTGCATCCTTACCTGTAGTACCACTCAGACTAACACACGGAGAAAATTGCATCTTACCATAGCAATTCTTCTGTTAAAATACAATTTGTACAGTCAATAGCATTTTCTTCAGTACCTGTTAAAGATTTTTTTTAAAAAAGCTAATGGTTCTACATCAAAATTTCTTGGGAATTGAGGCAGTGTATCTTACTACCTTACTTCTTCACAACTGAAATAATGTGTTCAGAGACAAACAAAACCCCATTAATTATCCAGTTTAACTCACAACTGTGCTTTAACAGTGTCTATTTGCAAGTAGCTTGCAAGGCAATCCACCTTTTGAAAAAGCTTTTCATCTTGGCTTAAATTTTTATTTGGACAAAAAAAATAGTGACATTAATGAAGTACTAATTGATAGTTAAGAGCCTCAGGACAAAATCTAACTAGTAGATAATCTTCTAGGTAAGCACATAAGATCAGCACTAACACATCTGTGGAAGGAGTTAAATTCGTTTGCAGAATATTGAGCCTCCCCCAGCAAAGTCTAGACAGAACACCCTGGCTGTGCAAAGTGATCGATGAATGATGATTCCTTCACTCATGGAGCTCCAGTGAAATCAACAGTTCGGGAGCTGGTGTCAGTGGATTAAATGCCAGAGTCACGTCCTGAGGAGTGATTGAGAAATTGTCTGAGACTAGTTATTGTACTAAAATATGCTGATAGTGTGTTCTTTGGCAGCGGAGAAACTAATTAGGGAGTTGCAAAGCACCACGAGCATCATCTCTCCCAGTCCCACGGCAGAATTTTAATACTCGTGCCAGTGGCAAAAACCTGATTTCCTGCAGACAGATGGAGCTGGGAGTTGCTGAAACCCTTTAAGACCTCCAAAGAAAGTGCAACACGGCCTCTCTCTGGTCTTCCCTTGTTCTCTTTGCTTTCTGTTGTTTACTTTGCTAATTTGCCTGAAGCTGTTTGCTCTGGTTGGTTTGTATTTGCTTTAGAGGATGTTGCTTAACACAGATTGCATCTTGTGTTTGCTTTTTAAATTCAAACACCGTGCTACCTTCATAGTCAAAAGTTGTCTGCAGTACCAAAAACTCAGACAATTCACCCTGGGGGAAAAAAAAAATCCCTTTGATTATGCAGGAAATGAAATGTGATAATTTGCAGAGTTTAAAGTTGGCAGGTAAGCTTTAATTACGCTGTGGTCTCTCTAAGCAGTATTAACATATAGGTAAGGTGATGGATAGCAAAGGGAACGTGGTTTTTCCACTCTTTCAGGAGCTGAGGGGGCAAATCCTGCTTATAATCGAGGGATGGAGCTGCTCCTGGCTCCTGCTGTGCCCAAAACTTTTAAGTGCACAAAATCATTTCATGTGAACTTGAAGCCTTTTTGACTTCTTTACATTTTCTAAGAGAACAGAAAAGGCAGATAATGAGCCTTCCTTCAGTGTTACACGGATAAAACTTCGGGAAGTAAATCACTCCATCCGTCGGCTTTGCTGGCACAGACACCTATCACCCATAAAAAGCAGAAAAAAAACTGCGGCATCTCTACAAGCAGAACTATTCCTCAGCCCGAAGATCAGTATTTTAGAGAAAATAATTATCCCGAGAAAACACTCGCAGCGGGAAGGCCCTGAGGGGCCGGAGCCCGGCGGCCCCGCCAGGTGGCGCTGTGCGCTCGCGCCGGGGGCGCCGTGGGAGCGGGCGGGAATCCCGGAATGGATCCCGGCGGGAATCCCGAGATGGATCCCGGCGGGAATCGCGGAGTGGATCCCGGCGGGAATCCCGGAATAGATCCAGGCGGGAATGCCAGGATGGATCCGGGCGGGAATCGCGGAATGGATCCCGGCGGGAATCGCGGAGTGGATCTGGGCGGGAATGCCGGGGCGGATCCGGGCGGGAATGCCGGGGCGGATCCGGGCGGGAACGGGTGGGAATCCAGGAACGGATCC
>VZTA01010778.1:27696-40000 GCA_013398855.1 Mohoua ochrocephala
AACGGGTGGGAATCCCGGAAAGGATCCACCCTCGGGAGCCTTCCTTGGGTGCTGCTTGTAACACCCACCTAGTTAGGAAAGTGCATGGAATTCCTCCTCTCATTTCCATTGAAGCTGTCCTGCGCTTCCTTTTCTCTTTTTTAGTTTTGTTTCCGACACACGCTCAGTGTGCCACCCTAGTAAATAAGCCTTTACCTGTTAGATCTATTTATTGCTTTCGCTTACAAATCCAGTATATATCTATAGTTTATATATATATATATATGTGTGTGTATATGTGTATATATATGTATACACGGTTTATACATGTCCTTTGATTCATCTCCATCTGCAGGTGTGCCTGTATAAATCAAAGGAATATTGCTATATGTAATGATAAACACACACACTCCCCCCCACCCCCGCCACCTAACTGTGTTTTTCACAACAAAATAAATGGTGAATGAAAGGTAGAACAGCCTCTGGCTTCTGAAGAACACCGGCGAACTTCATCGTTGATGAATCTCAGCTCGGTGTTGGAGTAAACCTGGCTTAGCAGGGACCAGCTGCCCGCAGTGAAAGGCCCGGTGAGCTGGGGTGGGTTGTGGAAGGTGGCTCACGCAGCCAAAACTGAAGCACAGTGGTTGGGTATACATTTTTATTCTGTTCAAACGTGCATCTCTCAATAAACTTGTCCAGCTAAGCAGTACAATAACTGTATTTCTTGCATAAGGAATAATATTATTGTTGAGAGGGTACTGGAAGTCATAAGAGTAATAAATTAGGGTTTGATGGTGGTTTGTTTGTTTGTTTAGTGGTGTTTCTTTACTTGGGTAGGTGTTTGGTTTTCACCTTCCTGATAAAGATTCGTAAATATGTTTCCCTCAGCATCAAAACACTACTTATCTGATTTTTTAAATTTAATATTACTTTTTTTTTTTTTTTAAGAGACAGTTATAAAGACTCCTTTATGAACTACTTGTACGGGACCTTTTTTAAAAGGATACACATGAGTAAGATTTGTTATCTAATTTAATACCTCCAAAATGAATTGGGTGGATGTCGTAGCAAGTAATGCAAATGGGAAAATGGATTGGCACTCATATCCACTAAAAAGAAAAGGTAATGACAGATTAATTTAACCTGAGGTATTGTACGAGTGTGGTTATGGGGCTAGAAAACACAGCTCAGAAACACAGATAGAAAACTGCTATTTAAAAGGGACTCTCTGTTCCAACTTTAGACAATGTTTAATCCTTTACAAGACACTTGAAAATACTTATAAGAAATAGATAATCAGATATAAAAACTGGAAACGTCATTTTTTCAATGGCAACCTAGACTGGGCATTGTTCCTTGTTAAAAAATTAAGCTCCCCACAAAGGGTAGATCATGTACAACACAAATTTTGCTTTAAGTATTAATAAAAAGCTTATTGTGTGTGCAAAAGTAAAGTTTCTGAAAATACAAATTTTATTCCCCAGCTCCCTCATCCCTTGGCCCATAACATCAATGTAATGTGAAAAAAAGAAAGAAAATAATAGTGCACTTTCTCTCATTTTTCTTATCTCACCTGTACCTCTGTACACACTCAGAACTTCTTACAGAAATCCCACCCAGAATGAAACTGTGAAAGTAAATAATTTATGGAATTTTGATCATAAAAGGCAATGGTCTATATTAAATAATTTTTAGCAAGGAACTTTCCCACTTTAAATCCCATGTTATCACACCCCTCTTGAAAGGCAGAAAGGAGGCTTTGAGTTCAGAGGAGTTTCAATGAGTGAACTACTGTTACTACTGCCTGGAGACCAGTTACTGACTGAAATAATATCCAGAAATCACCTGAGAGACAGATGCAAAGTTCTTATCATGTTCTGGTTTTGGAAAACGCTGGAGAAAAAACAACATTGAGTGTATGAAATATGAATTTGGGGTTATTGAACAGTCAGTCAAGTCAGCTTCATGCTATGGTTTGATCAGCATAAAGCAAGGAAGGTTTGCAGAATAGAGATCCAGTGAGGACTGTATTTTTAGATTTACATTCTTGTTTTTAAAATGAAACTGGATAGCATCCCCTATGTGCTCTTATATATGTGGTTTACAGAACATAGGTTGGTGTTTCAACCCCTTTGGTGTGTATCTTTTAGCCATGATGTATTTTTGTATAGAATGGTATTTGGCAAATCAGTTTTGCACAGAACAAAATCTAATGGTATGATGAGGAAGCTGTCCTGAGTTTAATCCTAGAAGTGGTTTCAACAGGCTTGCCTAATTTCAGCTCCATCTCAATTTATCCTTTTCATTTTTCTCAGCAAACTTCTTTCAACCTGTAGTTTGAAGAGGCACCTTTGAAATACAAGGTGAGAAGTCTATCAAACAGTAGGCGTTAATGATGAATATATTTTTTTTAACAAGGGCAGAAGACTGTTCTGGAAAAATGGTGTTCAAAGACCGGTTATGTCATACGTTTGTATTACTTTTGGAGAATTCATGCTATTTTATGAAATACCAGGCTGAAAAAAATCTACTTAGCTCTTTTCCATCTTCATTCCTTTAATGGGAAAAAAAATAAAGTGAGAAAATTGCATGTCTCTGTTAAACAGAAGGAAGGGTTATCCCAGAACTTTGCATTTATCATCTGATCATGTGAAAACCTTGTTTAGTGCAGGAATAAACAGATTCACGTTAAATTTGTTGTGAGCTTGAGCCTCTGACAGTGCTCATTTTATCAACAAAGACAAATGAAGGAGCAGAAATTGTAGCACAGCCTCTATTATTTCATCATTGTCAACCTTAAATACAATCATTCACTGCTGATAGATTTTTCTCCTTCCTTCTCCCGCTAATACTAAGCTGTCAAAATCCCTCTTGATATGGTCCAGAGCCCCAGTAGCAGTGATTAAAAAAAAGAAGGGATGAAATTAGCTTTTTCAATCTCTCACTTGATAAATACCGTGTTTTCCAAGAAGGAGCTCTGAAATATCCTTTTTCTTGTTGCAGATGCCATTTCATTAAAAAGATGTGAAAGTAAGTTGTAGAGTGGTTTGACATTAAGTTTGTTTGGAAACCAGTGATTAGTGGCAACGCGCTCTTGAAAGACTGAACACTGAAAAGAGGGGAAACTCAGTTATCAGTGGAGGTGGATTTTCTGCAGAGAGGTCCACAAAAAATATCCTATAAAAAGATACCTGACACTTAGATAATGCCAGGTTCTAATTCATGTTACTGATAACAACTGCATGGACTGATTGATCTAATGACCCCGAGGAACTACTTAAGGTGCGGAACAGCTCCTCACCATAAAGGGTCATGATCTGACCTGACACTCCAGTGGTTAAATTCTCTTTCTTTCTTTGAAGTTTTCCTATGAAAGAACTATTCAGACTTTTTCTTTTTTCTTTTTTTTTTTTTTAATCTATCATTTGCTAAAGGGAAAAGTTGATTGACAATCTTGTGGATAAAAAGTTCACAGTTTGCCAGATCGAAATCTGTCAGTTCAAAATTGCGTGATCCAAACAGGCGTTAAATATTTGTATTTAGATGCATAGGGTCGGGTCACATTCAAGATGAGACTAATTAAATTAGGCAAGGCAGATTTCAAAAATATTTGCATATCCTACCTTTGCAAAACAAGAAATGACTGCCCATTGCACTGTTCATGTCTTGCATGAAATAAGGAAGACAGAATCCAAGGATAATGATGCATTTAAACAAAAAGAACAATGTAAAATAAGAAAAGCATGATAAAATGAGTTTGGAAGATTGCAAACTTTTTAAATATAAAGAAAGGGCCAAACCATCGTCCACTGGCAAAGACTACATAAGCTACTGCATTCCACAAATTCTGACTAAACAATAAAAAAGCTCGATGATGTATAATCTAATCAGTGATCTTCAAGAATATTTGGAAGAGTTTTTCTTCAGAAGCTGATGAGCATGGTAGTAAAATAAGTATCCACAAATGACTTTGTAATTAATTTATCTAAGCTTAAAAATGACCTCTACCTCTTTTAGGTCTTAATTTTTAGCAATTTTTATAAAGCTGGAACAGCAGTTTCATGCCAGGATCCAGAAATGAGATCAAGCACAGACGGGAGCAAAAGAGTCCTGCCGAGCTTTGCTGAACCTGTTTCAAGGAAGACAACGACTGAAGTTGCTGAAACTTTGCTTTAAGCATTTGCAGAGGTGAAGCAAATTAATGGTGGCATTCACCTGCCAGCCTGGAAGGCTCATAAGGCTGCACACCTCATAAATCCTTTTAAAGCCCCATTTAGGGAGTTTAAGTGGGATTTAAGTGATGCCTAGGCCTGTGCAGGCCAAGAGCAGGGGTGTGAATTTTGCTTTAATGACCTGCATGCCAATAGAGTTAGGCTGGTATGAGAAGAGTGGAGAATGGCTCAGAAGGCCCTGTGCCACTGCAGCACTGTGTCATTTAACTGTGTTATTTTGCTGTGCACCTATATTAAAAATAAGTGGATTTCTCCTCCACAGGATGTAACAGCCATACAAAAAGATCTAAAGGGTACTTATAACATCGGAAGACTCTTCAGGTTTTGGATTTCATTATTAACTCAGAGCGTAAATTGACTTTGAGTGTGAATAAAATTTCCATTTTCAATAGCCTATATGGGTTTTCATCATTTAAAAATTAATGTTCTGACATACTTCTTGCCTGTTAGCACAACCTCTTGTTAAACCTCCAGACCAGCAGCAGCCTCACTTCAGAAAGCCAGATCCTCAGCTTCTGAAATGACTTAATAACAGAATTTAATTGCACGTTTTACTGATTGACATCAGCCTAGGATTTCCAGAGGTACAATAACAGGGATTGAAAAAGCATGTATACTTTCACTATATGTTTTTTTTTTTTTTTGTTTAGTCTAGAGAAGCCTGAGAGGGGATCTCATCAATGCACATAAATATCTCAAAGGTGGTTGTCAAGAGGATGGTGCCTGACTCTTTTAAGGGGTGCCCGGCAACAGGATAGGGGCAGTGGCATAAAATAAAACACTAAAGTTCCACCTCAACAAGAGGAAGAACTTCTTTACACTGAGGATGGCAGAGCTCTGGAAGAGGCTGCCCCGGAAGGTCATTCTCTCTCTCTCTGGAGACATTCAAACCCACCTGTATGTGTTCCTGTGTCACCTGCTCGAGGTGACCCTGCCTTGGCAGGGGGGTTACACCAGATCCAGTCCAGAGGTTCCTCTCAACCCTAAAAATGCTGTGATTCATGCAAAGCAATGTTGTTAAAGAAGCAGGAGTAGGAACAGGAGGTATCTCAGGTCATAGACACAAACAAACCCCAGCCTGATATTCCTTTAATTGTTGCTGAGAATTTTGTCTAATACTATGCTGCTCATTACTAGAATGGGAAAATATTCTCTTAATCTTTCTGAGGCAAGCCTTGGGGAATAGGGGATGAAAGGCTGAGTGTCAAACTGAATAAGGAATCAAAGATATTGCTTCTTCTGAAAAGAATAATGAAGTGTTTCAAGATGCAAGTCGATCAGGTTTTGTTGAAATGTAAAGGGACAGAACTGTCTTGTCTCATCTGGGATGGGCTGCTGAAAGTCAAGGGTTGTTTTTAATCCCCATTCTTATTAATCCAGGGACTTCTCTAAAAATGTACTTAGTTCTGTGGAATCATTATCCAGATGGAACTACCACTAAGGTACATGACACAGTTTAGCTAATTGAAATATTCTGGAAACAAGGATGGATTGTTTTATATGCTAACTCCACCTCACAGTCGTCTCTGTGGACTCAGTTAAGCATACAAGGAAAGGAGGCACAGTGCACATTTTGATCCATGTCACGTGAAAAGGGAGGTTTCCCCCAACCTTTTGTGTTTGATCAGTCTGTCAGCACCCCAGGTAAGCCAAGCCCCATCTGCCCAGCCAGTCTGTCAGCATCCCCTTTTGGGGACCCTTCAGTGAGCAGCCCACTGAACAGGAGGGCGTTTTGACTGACTTGTTCAGGGACACACACAGAGCATAAGAGCGACCCCCTTCTCTCTCCATATTTTTATTTGTGTCTGTTCCCTGCTGCCAACAAGTGCTAACTCCCTTGAAGGACTCACACTGACAGCTCATGGAATAGCACTCTTTATTAATAACTCTGTGGCAGGCTGAGGTTTGGAGATTGCTGGTGATAATATTTGATTGCAAAAATGTATTCAAAGCAATGCACAGACACAACTCTAATTCCTAACAAAAGCTTGCTCCAGGTAATCATTCAGTGCTCACAGAAGATGGTTCTTACCCAACAGGCAACCCTATGAGGGAGAAGACAAGTTCAGCTTGATCCCAGAAGTTATCACGGAGTCTTGTCTGACTTCTCCCCACTCTTAACTTACTTTTATACTGTTTCTTTACGATTAGGTGGAGCTTGAGTGACTCTAATCATACACCATGCTCAGCAAGGTGTGGTTGTACCTTGGAGGCAGGTGACCTTGGGATGGAGATGTGCATCAGTATTACATCCCAGGAGAGTGGTTTTGCCACGGTTGCTGGTCTTCTGTTATCTCCCTTGGTTCACAGCTGCTCTGTGGCTTGGCAGCTAAAAGGTAGCACTGAGTTCTCTGCGAGGATTTCCACAGAGCCTGGCCACAGAGTTTCCACTCTGCTCCACCCCTCTGCTTCATCCCCCCTTAGCCTGTGTTGTGTGGGGGAAGCTGGGCGTGCTGAACGCTTTCCATCCAGGAAGTAGCAAACACATTTCCACTACAATTTCTGTACTGTGATAACTGTGTCTATAACTTTCCATTTTTGTTTAATTTTATCCCCATCCTTTTTTTTTTTTCCACAACCCATTTCACATGTTTGTTTATGATAAAGACAAAAGTGAATGGGTGAGAACTTTTCTGAATGAGTAGGTCTCAAAAGAATTGTTTGAAACTATTGCCTTTGGATGATTAAAATTCACTAGAGATAACTAGAGGTAACATTAGTTGTACAGCAGAAAGCAGGAAGAGATCAGAGTGTGTTTGGAGCGACCCATTCACTCATGATGTTATGTCCAGTTAGGAACGTTGTTGGGATGCAAATTCATGGAGAGTAACTGGAGGAGGAAAGTAGTTGTCAGAATTACGAGATACTCACCCTTTTGTCTGTTCTCAGAGGGCACAAATGAGTTGCTGAACGTGTAAGAAAATTTGTAATGAGAGAGAAGAAAAGAGTAGTTAGGGGTATTTCAGCACTTGACAATAGCCAGGCTGTTTTCCTTCCTAGGGAAAAATACACCCTATCCCAGCTTTATATGCGTTGCACATCATCTACAACATCACAATAAATATGTCCGACAGAGCCTGATTTCAAAATATTACACATCAGCTGAAAAAAATTGCAAACCAAATTGGTTTTCTTTAAATGACTGTGATGTTTAACAGAGTTTTCCCCTCCACAAATGTGATTTATAAGATTTTTTTCATATACATTAGTCTTGTTACCTGTAAAATTGATGTGTGTCCTATGATGCTATAAATGGATAAAGAAAGGGAGTTTTGTAGTACAGATATTGCGAGGAGAAAACATGACAAAGAGATGAAGTGTCAGAAAAATGCAATTTTGATTTAGAGAGATCGGTCTGACTTTATATTGCAGTGGGGGAACTAGAAAGCGTTCTGGGAATGTGAGATGTTTCTGAACTACAAATTTACATCCATGTTTTATAACCCATACATTTATAAGGATTTTGACATGCCAATGTTCGATAAGGAAGATAGATTTTCTGTGGATTGTTGGGTGTGGGGGAGAAAATTTTATCAAAACCATAACTTTGCAAAGTAAAAATGGGAATGATGCTGTGTTGTGTGAGGAATAAACAAAATCCATTTGGCTGTGAGCTTTCATAAATATTCTGATCTTCTTCCTGTGTCAGTATTACATTGACATTGATTCTGCTTATGTGAATTTTTTTTCCTTTTCCCCAAGGCAAGGAGGCTGCAATGTTCATGTCTATTGATCTCCTTCCTGGAGACCCACAACCAGAGCATTCCAGAGAAATCTTCTACATGTAGCTCTGCTAACTAAGCATCCCTGCCACCCCTGAACACCTACAGGAGCTGCTAGGACACTGAAACCCTACACATTTTCAACAAAAGCCACTAGAATTTGGGCTGAAACACCCAGAGAATGCCTACAGAGTGTAACTGTGTGTGCTACAAAGGCAGTACTGTCCTTGAAGCAGGTGAAAACAGGCAGAAATGGAACAGAAAACTACACTTTGCCTATTAAGAAAAGGTACCTTAAAGCTTGGATGTTTTCACCCCTGCTTAGCCTTTGAAGTGTAGGAGACTTGATTTTGAGTGGCATGGTTATTAGGGTTTTTGGGGTTGTTTTTTGGTTGTTTGGGGTTGTTGTTTGGTTGTGTGGGGTTTTTTTTATGGGAAAGCAGATTTTTGAAAAATAATGTGTTTTCTTAAAATCTTGTCTCCAAGTGTATTTAACTTTTTAAAATCTTTTCTTTGTAGTATATTCTGGATAAAGACAGGAAACCATTATTTCCTAAGTTACTTCAAGAGGGTACTCTCTGATTTCTTGACCCAAACAACAAATAAATAAAAAAAAAGAGTGTTTCCCATCGAAATTTCATGGCTGTCTCTGATTTTGAGCTGTGTGTATCACAGGATTCAAAGATACAGGAAGAAACCTTGCTCAGATCTCTTTTCCTTATCTCTGAAATCCACCCCCTCTGGAGCACATGAACACAACCACTGTAGCTTAGATCAAGAAAATTATCCCACAAAAAAGATTTTTATCCAAGTAATGTATTATTTTCCCTCATGTCCCATCAACACTTTCATTCTGGGTGAGAAGATGAACACATTTTCTCCAACACTGAGAGCAAGAAAACTGTTTTTCATCGTTTGAAAGTGACAGAGGTTTTGTTGAATAGGGCTTCCTGCAAAAGACAAAACATAAAGCAGAAAAGAGCTACACTCACAGTTGTACATAAAGAGACTCCAGTTAATAGTTAATGACAATATTGCCCATTTCTTTTTTCTTTTTGTGGCCAAGCCCTGCAAATCTAATTAATTACAAATGCTGTAATGTTATAGCTTCTGTGCCACTTGTGCCTTATGGCTTTCAAGGAGTTCAACAGTGTGAGAGGGTTGAACAGCAAATAGGTTTTGCTATCAAAAGAAATTAAATATATGCAAAATAGTATTTTCATTGTGTCCTTTTTTCTGAAAGAAACTATTCAAGTACATATTAAAAACAACAGTTAAATGAGAGCTATGTAACTTTACCACATTCAGTTGTTGTCTAAGAAGAAAAAAATATATAAAATGTAATTGCTTGCACTAATAAGTCTGTTTTCCTGGCTCTGCATGAACAAATGCTTGAAAATAAGTTATTTGACTTTGGTTCCACACAGGACTCAGGTGGGCTCACAATTTTTCTTGCATTCCAAATGCTGGAGTAGTTCTCTAAATGGCATAAATCCTCCTAGGTCTCTGGCTGTCAACAGATCTACAGCTGTTGATAGCAGCTGCCCTAGACAGTGCATTGTAGAAGTCAGGGGAATTCACACCTCCTCACTCACTCTCAGTTACTAATAGCTGATTAATCGAGTTCTTATAATTTTGCCAGCATGACTTTTGTTGTTGTTGTTGTTGTTGTTGTTGCAAATATCCAGCAGGAACATTAAAAGAGTTTAAAGAGAAAAAATTGTAATGGAAATGTAATGGAATCTAATGGAAAAAGGCACTTTTCTCTCCATGGAGATAGTATTTGGTTTGTTGGAATATGCCTGTCTTCTTGGAGAGGATCTTCAGGGATTATTTTCATTAGGTCAGTGCAGAGGTTATCTTCACCTCCCAGTCATAAAGAGAAAGGAGAAAAGGAAGGGTGGAGGTGGAAGGGAGGGGAAGGGAGACTTGAGAGACAAGGCATGAGAGGAGGGTAATGAAACAGAGCTGGGGGATTAGTCAGGGAAGGAGATTTAATGGTGAAGTGGGAAGAGAGGAGTCACTAAAGGAGGCAGAAACAGAATTGTTGTGAGATGTACTAAATTGTTATAAAGGGAGCTGGAAGTAAGAACAAGGGGCTCAAGAAGGTATGGATGGAGCAAAATCAGAAGAAGTTATGGCAGATAGATAGATAGATAGATGGTAGTAGTTTAAGGGGAGAGATCAAAAAATATTTTTCAAAGAACAGAAAGTTAAAAAAAATTGCCATTATTTTTACATTTATGCTATGAGAGTTATTTGCAAAAACATTTTCAGATGCCATTTTAATTTCCATCTGCATTCTTCCAGGTCCACTGAGAAACATTTGAATTTCATGTCCTTGACATTCTGCTTTCTGTGTTTACAGAAGAAGGAAAGTAACGTTGTTTGGACTGCTATTTCTTGGACATTATGACAAAGAAAAGTTAACTTCGCAGTGAAACTTTTCAAAGCGAGACAGTTTAGCACATTCCTTTCTAATATTTGTTATTCCTAGTGATTCCTATTATGTGGAGTTATTTGTGCCTGCTTTATTCATTGTACCAGGAAATATTTCAGCTTTAAAGAGAGCAGCACTCTATTCAACTGGCTCTGGCTTTTACCTGATGATCCAATACGTTGGTGAGTGTTTGATGTGTACATATTGTGTTTCAGGTCTCAGTGGGAAGTTGCCAAGACTTTTATTGAGTGGTAATGTTTTCCTCTTGCTGGTTCTGGATTTCTCTGAGGATCAGCAGTTAACACAGCGTTTTCTGTTACAATTAGATTAAAGTGCCAGTGATTTGTTTTGCCTTCATTCAATTTTTTTAATTAGGTCATTCCTTAGAAGGTTATCTTAATATAGTAAATGCACCCCCTCTATGGATGAGGCAAGCTGAATGATGCATGGGTTTTTGCTGTTAGGGCTCTGTACAAAAGACTTTTAGAAAATCCCCATCCTGGCAGAAATAACGATAAACTGCAAGTTACAGACTTTTCCTCACAAGTGCGAAGCCTGCTTGTAATCAGTACCAAAAAACCACAGCTATAGGAAGAAAATCCTTAATCTTTTGAGCTCAGAGGCTGACCTCCAGCAGCCTGTTCCTGTTTTGGTCAGCAGTTTTATGTTGGCTTCTATTAGTTAAGGATCTATCCTAGGAGGCTGTACGAGTAACCACTTCAGGTTTAGTTTTCATTGTTACTACTTCAATCTGTGAACCATTGTAACAGACAGCAAGAAAACTGTGGTTGGTATATTTTTTATACTCTAGTAATGGATTTTGAATTATTTGAGTAGGTGGTTGTGACTCAGTGGGGTTTGTTGAAAAAAAAGCTACTGAAAGCTTTCAAACCTTTTAGGCTTAGCCTAAGATGTAATTTGTTGTTTGTTTGTTTGTTTGTTTGCTTCAATGTTCAAGTTTTCTCTCTCTAACAATCTAAAGAAATAACTGCAGATTGGCCAAACAAACACTCAGCCTTCAATAAACAGCCTTTAACAAGCAACATGGTTTATGTCCTTGTTCACAGAATCATAGAAACAGCAGTTTATATGCAGTTTATCTTGTGTAAAACTGAATTTGGTTGTATTGTAACATGAAGTTATCTTTTAAAAAAAGCTTCATGAAAGATTAATTTTTAATGCATTTTTATATGGGTGTCTATAGTATAAAAAAGTAGCTAACGGAGAAACTGCAAAACAGACAATATTTAAAATTTTGTCTTGTAATATGCCTTTAGAAACTAGGCTAGGAATTCACACACTGATACCTGTAGTCTCTTTTAGCCCAGTCATCCAGCAGACCTGAGCAGCAGATTCACAGAGAGCTAAAACATACAGAATGAAAAGCTCAGATACAATAAACTACTAATGGATCAAAGAAGAAAAAAATATATAATCCATGATGGTAAACCCTTCAGTGCATACTAAACAGTCATAATTTTTGACTATAAGGGATCTAGTTTTGAGACTATTATCAAATTCTGGCGGATTCTGAGCTTTCATTTACTGCAATATTTGTAAAGCAGTATAAATAATATTTGATTATTAGTTTTAAATAGTTTATTCATGCCCTATTTCCTTCAGGCCAAGTGGAGCTTGTAAAGTCGTGGTGCCCACCAACCTTTCACACCCTTATTGTCTCCCCTTGGCTGTGGTGTGCACACCACAATGCCCCTGGCAGAAACCCCCCAAAGCGGTTTTCCTCGAAGCAGTGGCTCTGTGATTGGAAGCTTTCCCTTGGGATTGAGATTCTCCCCGAGGACACTTCCTGTGACTGAGTGCCCCCCACCCTCCCATTCCCCCATGCTCAAGTGAGTGACTATTTTTGTGCTGGACGCCCTGGGGCGATCCTTCAGTCTTTTGGGTGAATGTCTTGGGCTGACCTTATGATG